>JAJOOD010003506.1:0-55712 GCA_029582525.1 Solanum tacnaense
CATTTTTTCCGGGAAAAATTCCGACCTCCGGAGGTCGGAATTTGGTTTTCCCGCTTTATTTTGCATAAAAATCGACTACTTGTAAATACCGACCTCCATTTGAGGTCGGAAATTTTTAGGTCGGTATTCACTGTTTTTTTAGTAGTGACTTGTTTGGAAGCAATAGAAAATTTTGGGCAATTATCCCTAACTCATTGGATAGTTTTGTTGATTGATCTAGTTTAGTTGGCCTTCCTTTTCCCAGTGGAATTTCTATTTTCATCTTCCTTCCCAAAGTCTTCTTCATTTTTTCAAGACCTTTCCCTCTAGTTTTGCCACGACCTTTCTTAAGTCTAGTGAAATCATTTGATGAAAAAGAGTCTGTTCAAAACACCACCTAAAATCTAAAAAGAAATAGTACATAAGGCAGTAAGGCACAAGATGAAGACTGGAACATCGGGAATTTATTTTTCTTTATTTTGTTGTATCTTAAGAGACAACAAGGTCAAGAAATTTATCGAGAAACAAAGAGAATATAGGAGAGCTAATAACATCTATTTTGATCATTTAAATCATTCGTTGATTATAAGTTTCATGAATTACATAAAACGACATTGAATTCTAAAAGTATAAATCAGAACACCTATTCATTATGAAAAAAGATTCAAATTATACATATTGACAGAACAAGTACCTTTAGACACCTATTTTTTTATGTCATAACGAGCAACGGAGAGCTCGTAAAAAATAAAACAAGTCTAACAAATACAAGTTATCATGAAGAAATGATTACGTGAAATCTGTTACAACATTTTCCACTTCTTAGAGTCAATTTTTGTAGCTTATGTAGTATATTGCCAAAACAAAGTCAACTACAACTGCTCATTCAAATGTTCAATGGCTTTCATGTTAATTAAGAAAAGACAGTGATTATGAGTGATATCATAAAGCAGTTCTTTTATAGTGTAAAAAATAACTACATGAGTTAAATCCACAAATTCACACATCATCCGAGATTGAATAACTTTCACTAGAGTGAACAAAATCAATTTCATTTATCCTACTACTTCATTTTCCCAACATCATTCTCACCATCCTTAGATACTAAGCTAATGTCCATATCTTTTCTTAGAAGTTTAACACTAATAGAAGTTTCAATAGGTAGAATTATCGATTCCAACTAGGCCAATAACTAAATAATTTAATAGTAATCAATATCATAAAACATATTACCTGTATTAACAACATGAGTAAGGTTAGTTGATTCATCCACTGATTGAGTATCTTGAGTCGTTTCCCCTGTAATTGTAGTTTGTCTAAAGACACGTCCACCCGGTGCCATTGATTTACAGAACTCTACCAAAACACAATAAGTAAATTTAGTATGTTCATAAGATATAAACTCAATTGGTTGAACAAAAATAGTTATACAAAAGCACCAACTATTGACAACTAACGAAAAATCTAAAAAGAACATAAACTATCAAACTGGAAAGTCTCACACACGTTATTTATTAATACGAGATTTTTTTATCTTCTTGTCCAAATATTAATTGAACTATTGAATCATCACTAGCAGATTAAAGAACCAGTATAACATATCAATGATAGATTTATGCAGGAAATGTCCAAATTTCAAGGCAAAAACTTTTTCGAAAACTTATATAAGCTAAAGTGTTAAGAAAAGGTTGTGGATCTGATAAATATTGAGCCTTGTGAAGAAATGCCTAGTGGTTTCAACAATTACTATATGAAGACATATTCTATTGAGGTGTGTAATATCCCAAGTAATTTTACATTGATGGTAAGAAAAATCATCGAGGCAAGGTAGTTTGTTGTGTCATTACCAAATCTGCAAGAAAGCCTGGTGAAGAGACTAGGCAATATGGTGTTTATGGGTAAGTTCCTTATCAAGAAAATATATGTATCCATGATTCCATAGCACCCAAAAGTTCCATGGGAAAGACATATAGTTCATCTCAATGTTCATCCTCAACATAATGTAACGACCCGAACCGTCGTTATTTAGGATAAACAATAATCCGGGAAAATCTGGGTAATTGCCCCGCCACAACAGGGCAGATGCCGCTAGGGTGGCGGCGCCAGGGTGGGATAGGCGAGGCAGAATGTAAATTACAAGAAATCCTATTTTCTCCTCCTTCCTAAAATACCTAAATAAGTCGTAAACCTCAGAAAAGCTGCTCTAAGCTTGGGAAGGAAGGAGAAGGAGATTTCTAGCATGAGGATGGTGAGATCTTGTGGATTCTTTGCCAAATTAACCATCATGAAGCCCAAAAAACCCGAATCAAGTCAAAACTCCATGCAACTCCTTGGCGCCCAGGTAGGCTAGGTTTTTATGAATTGAGTAGTTATAAATTTGTGCTTACTACGTAATATATGGAAATCAATGGTAGGGTTATGTGTAGACTTTCGTGCACCAAGTAAATTCCTTGAGTAATCACTAGAAATCAAAGTATGTGGGTTTATGCCTTGAGGAGAGGAATTGATAAATTGTTAGGGACTTTAGAATTGTTATCATGGATACAATTGGTTCAAGAATAAGACTATGAAATCATGAATGGAACTAGATTTATGAATGTATGCTACATCATAAATTGGAGCGATTGAATTGAGGATTTATGATGAATTGTGACTAAACCCTAGAAACAAGCCTTAGATGATGAACTAGGGCTAAGTATGGTCAAATTAATGTTTGTATATGAATGTTGCATTGTAGATCACACTTGTGGTAAATGAGATGGGTGAAGTATGATTTCCATGAAATCATGACCTAAATGTATGATCTTGAAGATATACTTGTGATTATGATTGTGATTTGTTGAATGGATCGGTTGCCACGTTCCGGCATAACTAAGTTAGATCGGTTGCCACGTTGCAGCATAACTATGGGATCGGTTGCCACGTTTCGGCATAACTAACTTGGATCGGTTGCCACGTTCCGGCATAACTAACTTGAATCGGTTGCCATGTTCCGACATAACTAACTATTTGGGTTTGGGTTCCATGAGAGGACCAATGATGTGATATGAAATGTCAAGTTGTTCGTTGTTCATACATATTGATGATATCGTATATATGTTTGATATGCGCATGTGAGTTTAGTGTTGTATTGACTTGCTTATGTTGCACTTAGTGGGCACGTGTATGGTAGTTTATATTTGATGGTTTTTTGTAGTAAGCGAATTTGTTGGGTATAGTGGAAGGGATAAATGTTCAAGAGGTGAGTAATAGATAGGGTTGTTCGCATGTTGTAATGGCAAGTAGTAGAGCTAGCATGTGTGATGAAATATGTTTAAGTGGATTTCACCTTGGGGGAAGTGTAACACCCCATATCCGAAATAGACCAAATATGCAGATTTGGAGAAGTTGCAGTTGCAACCCACGGTTGCCACCCACAGACCGTAGGTAAGACCACGGCCCGTGCTGGTTGTCTGTGGTTCACCACTGCAACCCCTCCCCAAACCCAGCTAAGAAAATCGGCTAAGTCTCGACCCACGGACAGACCCACGATCCATGGTCTGTGTTCGTGGATCAAGGCCCCCTTTACCCAGCCTCTTACGCAAATGACGGCCGACCAGCACGGACCGTCGTTCGATCCACGGTCCATAGGTCTGATCGTTGGTGAAGGCCAGCAGCAAATTAGGGGGAAATTGCTAATTGGGTCAACTTCAAATGGTCATAAGTCCCAGAACAAAATGAATTATGTGTCCCATGACCTATTATATGATAGATAATTGAATCCTATTTCCAATGCCACCGAGTTTGCTAAAATCTAACCTCCGAGTAAAAAGTTATACTCGTTTTAGTGAATCCCTGTCGGGCAGACTTTACCTACGACCCCAATCTACGGTCACTCCGACAGCAGTATAGTCAGGGATCTTTTTGTCTTTTCCTATTTCGTTGGACCCCTAAGCTACGTCATTTAGACCCTAAATTATGAAGTTTTAGTCAGTTTAAGCCTAGAAACATAACTAGAACTTACCTAAGTCAGATCATTTTAATCAAAACTTAGAAAAATTATAGCGTAAGAGGAGAAGAGAAGTCAAGAACCCTAGTTCAAGAACGCAACAAGGTTCCATCAGTTCCAGCCCCGAAATTTAAAGATTTCTCCGAGAATTCATCACCAGGTATGCGAGATTTCACTAGCGGGTTCCTTTCACCCATTAGGTCCCTAGTTTTCAGTCAGTTTCTTGATTCCCTTATTATGACTAGACCTAGGGTTTCTTGAATGTTAGAATTATTGGGTTCTTAGCTGTTAGAATGATCCAAATCAGATTAGTATGCTAATATTCAGTTTAATGCATGAATTCCATAATCCTAGCTCTGTATTTATTTAGTTCTTGAATTACACATACTAGGTAAGATATTTCAGTAATTCAATTATACATGCCTCAGTTATTAATGCATCAATATCAGTTTAATTGTGCTTACTCCGTTTGCATGTTCAGTTTGAGTTATCCAATAACCTACAGAAATTTAGTCATAATGTGTTAATTACTTAATCCATTGGGAGTAGCATAATATCGAGTTGGACTAGGGTTCAGCGTACCTAATAGTCCCAGAACTACTAGCCACGTAAGTTGTAAGTCCCCTCTCTGGGCATCATTTCAGTGATTACGCCAACATGCCTCTATACCTCTGGCAGGGTATATTGGGTCCTCTCAATGGGGCGTATACATCGGACTCCACATTTAGCTCATGTGGTTTTATTATCGGTAATTAGTAGCTCTTACAGTTCAGTCAGATTCTATTGCATTGACTATGTAATAGTATATTCAGTATTCAGTCTCAGCATTGGTCATTGCATTCAGTTATCTCGGTATTCAATATTTATATCATGTTCAAATTATATCATTGCTTATTTGCTTTGTTCAGTTATATGTTATTTCAGCTTAATTCTATCCTGAATGCTTAGTACCTCCAAGTACTGACGCATACTCTGCGCTACATCTTCTCGTGATGTAGGTTCATGTTCTTTGCATCCAGATCACGCTTAGATCGGTTCTCGATCATCAGTTCAACATCATCAGTGGTGAGTCCTCATTCTTTGAGTGACATGTTTATCATTTATGTACTTTTAGTCCTTTAGTTTCAGTTTTGCTAGATCTAGTTGGGGGATGACCCAACATTTCTAGTCAGTTTAGAGGATTATTTCAGACATAGTTAGATTCAACTTAGAATTGAGTTAATATCTTCTTTGTATTAAACTCATTAGTTTCCATATATCTCAGTTATAGTATATGGGTATTCCTCATCTTTTCATTTTATTTATGATGATAGCTTCCGCACAGTTTTTATTATTCAGTTTATCTTTAGTGTGCTCATGATCATGCCAGCAGGGTTAGCTTGGGATCACTTGTGGTCCTAGGTCCCGTGTCCGCGTCTCGGGGGTAGCTCAGGGCGTGACAAACTTGGTATCAAGCACTAGGTTTAAGAGTCCTAGGATGTCTGAGAAGCCGCACTAAGTAGAGTCCTTTTCATGGGTGTGAAGTGCACCATATCTAATGTGAGGGAGGCTACAAAGTGTTTTAGAAAAACTTCACTCTTTTTATTATTCTTATCGTGCGTTGGTATGATCTTCTTTCTAATCCATCGTTATGCGCTTAAGATCAAGCCTCCCCGTAGAGCTAACACCAGGAAAACACAGCTCCTCCAGTCCCAGATCAGGAAGTTTCTAATGCAGAATTTAGGAACGTCATTTAGATGTTGGCTCAGAGTGTGGCCAACCAGAACAATCAGCGGGTTCCAGTTCAGGCAAATGCCAATGTTGTGTCAGCTGCAACTAGAGTGCGAGACTTTATTAGGATGAATCCGGCAGATTTCTTAGGATCGCAAGTTGGAGAAGATCCCCAAAACTTCATTGATGAGGTCAAGAAATACTTTAGAGTGATGCAACTGATTGGTAATGGTAGGGTTAAGTTGGCATCCTACCAGCTTAAGGATGTAGCTCACATATGGTATACTCAGTGGAAAGATTCAAGGGCTACTTTATATTTTGTGACTCCTTATGTAGCAGTCCAATTCAGTGTTAGTCCAGAAACGGTCCCAGAACCTTTCTCAGTCTCTACTCCAGTCGGTGACCCAGTTATAGCCAGATGGGAATACATAAATTTCCCTATCACAGTCTCCCAGAAAGTCACCTCAGCAGATCTTGTAGAGTTAGAAATGGTAGACTTCGATATCATTCTAGGCATGGATTGGTTACATTTATGTTATGCCTCAGTCGATTGTAGAACTAGGATTGTTCGTTTTCAGTTTCTAGACGAACCAATCTTAGAATGGAAGGGTAGTAGCTTAGCGCCTATGGGTCGATTCATTTCTTACCTTAAGGCCAGAAAGATGATCTCTAAGGGTTATCTCTATCATCTAGTTCGGGTTAAGGATTCAAGCTCTGAAACCCCAACTCTTGAGTCAGTTCCAGTGGTTAATGAGTTTTCAGAAGTGTTTCTAGAAGATCTTTCCGGAGTTCCTCCCAATAGGGAAATTTACTTTGGAATTGATCTCCTTCCAGATACCCAGCCTATCTCTATTCCTCCTTACAGAATGGCTCCGGCTGAGCTTAAGGAATTGAAAGAGTAGTCGAAAGACCTTCTAGATAAGGACTTCATCAGGCCTAGTATTTCTCCATAGGGTGCACCATTGTTGTTCGTAAAGAAGAAAGATGGTTCTCTCAGAATGTGCATTGACTATAGACAGTTGAACAAGGTCACAATCAAGAATAAGTATCCCATCCCCAGGATTAATGACTTGTTTGACCAACTTCAGGGTGCTAGTCATTTCTCAAAGATAGACCTCAAATCGGGTTATCATTCGCTTAAAGTCAGAGATAGTGACATTCTGAAAACAGCCTTCAGAACTCGATATGGTCATTATGAATTTGTAGTCATGTCATTTGGACTAACCAATGCTCCTGCAACTTTCATGGATTTGATGAACAAATTGTTCAAGCAGTACTTGGACTTATTCGTTATCGTCTTTATTGATGATATCCTTATTTACTCTAGGAATGAGGAAGAACATGCAAGTCATTTGAGAGTTGTTCTGGAAACTCTCAAAGATCGCTAGTTATTTGCAAAATTTAACAAGTGCGAGTTTTGGTTGCAATCAGTTGCCTTCCTTTGGCATATTATGTCTAGTGAAGAAATTCGAGTAGATTCCCAGAAGATAGAAGCAGTGAAACAATGTCCCAGACCTACCTCTGTTATAGATATCAGAAGTTTCTTAGGTCTAGCGGGTTATTACATGAGGTTCATGGAAGGATTTTCATCAATAGCCTCACCATTGACTAGGTTGACTCATAAGATGGTCAAGTTTCGATGGTCAGATGATTGTGAGAAAAGCTTTGTAGAATTGAAAACTAGGTTGACTACAACTCCTATCTTGACTCTACCAGAGGGTTCAGATGGTTATGTGATCTATTTTGTTGCATCCAGGGTCGGCCTAGGTTGTGTGTTGATGCACCGAGGTAAGGTTATAACTAATGCTTCTAGACAACTTAAGGTACATGAGAAGAATTATCTGATTCATGACCTCGAGCTTGCAGCAGTGGTGTTTGCACTCAAGATTTGGAGCCACTACTTGTATAGTGTTCATGTAGATGTGTTCACAGACCATAAGAGCCTCTAGTATGTATTCACCAAGAAAAAGTTGAATCTTCACCAGAGAAGGTGGCTTGAGTTGCTCAAAGATTATGATATGAATGTGTATTACCATTCGGGTAAGGTGAATGTAGTAGCACATGCTCTTAGCAGATTATTCATGGGTAGTGTAGCACATGTTGAGGAAGAAAGAAGAGAGCTAGCAAAGGATGTGCATAGACTTGATTGCCTAGAAGTTCGTCTTATGAGCATATCAGATGGTGGTGGATTGGTTCAAAATGGGGCAGAATATTCTTTGGTAGTGGAAGTTAAGGAAAAGCAAGACATCGATCCGATATTACTTGAACTCAAGGGTGCAGTCCACCAACAGAGAGTTGAGGTTTTCTCCCAAGGGGAGAGATGGTGTGCTTCGCTACTAGGGTCGATTATGTGTTCCTAATGTGGGCGAGTTGAGACAACATATTCTTGCAGAGGCCCATAACTCCAGATATTCTATTCATCCAGGTGCCACTAAGATGTACCACGATCTGCGGGAAGTCTATTAGTGGAATGGTATGGAAAGAGATATAGCAGATTTTGTGACTAAATTCCCCAATTGCCAGCAAGTCAAGGTAGAACATCAAAAACCAAGAGGTATGACTCAAGAGATTGACATTCCTACTTGGAAGTGGAAGTGATCAACATGGACTTCATCACAGGTTTACCTCGTACTCGTAGACATCATGACTCTATTTGGGTGATTGTTGATAGAGTTATTAAGTCTTCTCACTTTTTGGCGGTCAAGACTACAGATTCGGCGGAGGATTACGCCAAGCTTTACATTAATGAGATTGTGAGGTTGCATGGGGTTCCTTTGTCTATCATCTCAGATAGAGGTCCTCAGTTTAGCTCTTATTTCTGGAAGTCATTTCAGAAGGGTCTTGTTACTCAGGTTAACCTTAGCACAATATTTCATCCCTGAGATGATCTGTGCCCCCATATTTAGCTGGATACCCTGTATGGCGCACACCACCAACAAGTGCCGGGGAAAGGTCATGTCGGTGCAGTTTCCCGACGGGCGGATCCTCATAGTCACTAAGTGTAGCCACCTCTTAGCATCGGGTGACCAATCCGTGCTAGTAATACCCTCAGTAGTAGCCCAATAAACCTGATCCCGGTGTGTAGGTTCAACAAGAGTGTCTCTCAGCCACTTTAGATCCATCTCTCTTAGTCTGGCCTCATATTCATGATTCGGGACCTCCGGTACTTCTAGGGACTCATTAATAGCAGTGGCATTCAGAGGAATGTCAACTCCTGTGATGCAGATGACGGGGTGAGTGTCATCTCATCGCACAGTAGGCAGGATGGTGTAGAATTCCCTCACCCAAGTGGAGCGTGCATCTGGGGGAGCCTCAGTCAGCGGGACCCACCCGAACTCTACCAGACGAGCATAGAAGGCAGACTCCTTTTCCCCTAACCTGTGCAGCACAAAACCCCTCTCGCAACAGAACCTCGTGTTACGATGGTCATGATGCCTTTCCTGACTTGCTGCATCGAGAAACCAGATGAAAGGTAAGTGTTCGTCGTTTTGTCTTGCCATTTAGAAGCCTGCAATAAGTTGAAGATAAGTTAGAACGCGATAGTATAGTCAGGGTAAGGCTAAGAATTAAGAATTAAGAAAAGAGAATTTTTGGTGTTAAGGGTAAGGCTGACCTGGCGTATCTCGCCACAACGGCCATAATCCCGCCTTTGTCGGGTTATGAAGGCCGCCATAGCGGGATAAAGGCCGCCAGAGCGGCCTTCATATGGGACAAACACCAGGTGCGACAATGGCACCTTTTTGTTTCAAAGCCCTCGGTTTTGACAGAATTTCAGCAGATTAGAGTTATTTAACTACCCTAGAACATAAATAAGTAAGTATTTCGGCAAAATAACTCCTAAAAGAGGCCTAAATCAGAGTTTTACACCAAGAGACCCTTCAACTTTCCCCACCCATTTTTGTATTGGTTTAAGCATATTTTTACGAATTCCTTACGCCCATGACGTTGTGGGAACGTTGGGGACGTAAGGGAAGTGACCATGCTTCATTTTTCCAACAAATCAAGCAACCTAGTTTATTTTTGAATAACTAACCGGAATTAGTTTTAAACAATTAGACAGTAGCATGCATTTGTTGTTAATCAAGTATTGAAGTAAAGAGCGTGGGAAACGAGAATTTACATTGAGTTAGACTTTCAGACGAAGTGAGTTGAGAGGATTTGGGGAGAACTTTTTAAAGAATAGGAAGAAATTGGGAGAATTCCATTCCCCCCCTCCTATATTGTTCCCGACCTCCCACTTTAGCGGGAGATCTCTCGCCACAGCGTCCCCGCCTTAGCGAGAGGGCTGCCGCCCTTGCGGGGTCAGGCTGTGTAATTCGAGACGCCAATTTCTGGTCTCAAACGTTGCGTCATATCCCTAACCGGTCTCTTAAAATATAAAACCTATCGTGAATCGTGCTTGTTAAATTAAAATCATCCCCATCCGTGACTTGGTGATAGACCGAGTTGTTAATTAGAAAGTAATACGCGGTAGGGTGCGCAGTGATCCATGCACTAGTCATTCAGGGATGAACGATGGGTAAATTTGTATCTATTGTAACTACCCGAACCGTCGTTATATAGGATAAACAATAATCTGGGAAAATCTGGGCCATTGCCCCACCACAGCGGGCCAGATGCTGCTAGGGCGGCGGTGCAAGGGTAGGGTAAGTGCCTGCCAAGGCGGGATAGGTGAGACAGAACGTAAATTACGAGAAATCCTATTTTCTCCTCAATCCTAAACTACCTAAATAAGTCGTAAAACACCCTAGAAACCTCAAAAATGCCTCTCTAAGCATGGGAAGGAAGGAGAAGGAGATTTTTAGCATGAGAATGGCGAAATCTTGTGGATTCTTGGCCAAATTGACCGTCACGAAGCCCAGAAAACCCAAATCAAGTCAAAACTCCGTGCAACTCCTTGGCGCCCAGGTAGGCTAGGTTTTTATGAATTGAGTAGTTATAAATATGTTCTTACTATGTAATATATGGAAATCAATGGTAGGGTTATGTGTAGACCTTCGTACACCAAGTAAATTCCTTGAGTAATCCCTAGAAATCCAAGTATGTGGGTTTATGCCTTGAGTAGAGGAATTGATGAATTGTTAAGGACTCTAGAATTGTTATCATGGATACAATTACTTCAAGAATAAGACTATGAAATGATGAATAGAACTAGATTTATGAATGTATGCTAGATCATAAATTGGAGCGATTGAATTGAGGATTTATGATGAATTGTGACTAAACCCTAGAAACAAGCCTTAGATGATGAACTAGGGCTAAGTATGGTCAAATTAATGTTTGTATATGAATGTTGTATTGTGGATCACACTTGTTGTAAATGAGATTGGTGAACTATGATTTCGATGAAATCATGACCTAAATGTATGATCTTGAAGATATACTTGTGATTGTGATTGTGATGTGTTATGTGTTGAATGGATCGGTTGCCACGTTGTGACATAACTAACTTGGATCGGTTGCCACGTTTCGGTATAAATATGGGATCGGTTTCCATGTTCCGACATAACTAACTTGAATCGGTTGCTACGTTCCGGCATAACTAACTTGGATTGGTTGCCACTTTCCGGCATAACTAAATGTTTGGGCTTGGGTTCCATGAGAGGACCAAAGATGTGATATAAAATGTGTAGTTGTTCGTAAATATTGATGATATCGTATATGTTTGATATGCGCATGTGAATTTAGTGTTGTATTGACTTGCTTTTGTTGCACTTAGTGGGCACGTGTATGTTGGTTTATATTTGATGGTTTTATAATGAGCGAATCTGTTGGGTATAGTGGAAGGGATAAATGTTCAAGAGGCGAGTAATAGATAGGAAGGGTTGTTTGTGTGTTGTAATGGCAAGGAGTAGAGGTAGCGTGTGTGATGAAATATGCTTAGGTGGATTTCACCTTGGGGGAAGAGATTGACTTTAGTGTTAAAGGAGCATGATGTAATGTATTATGTGACTATGGTTGGGTAATGTGACGAGGAAGTAGGGGTATGACGTGAATGGTTAGTTGCAATGTTGGTGGTTGTAATTGGGGGATTTCTCTATGTGGTAGAATGGTTAGGCTATGATCAAGTATTTGGTAGGTAGGTTGATTGAGAAGGGTCACAGTAGGCAGAATACTAGTATATATCGGAGGTATTTCAAGAGAGGGTAAAGGTGGAGAAGCGAGTGGTTTATTTCATGAATCTTACTAGTTGGTTTCTTATGTTATGTGGTGGGAGTCCGGTTGACCGATGATGTCTACCAGTATGTGTGTTTTATATTGATACTACTCTTGCTATGTCTTTTGACATAGTCTTGATGCAGGATTGGTGACGTTCCATTAGGTGAAGACGAAGTAATTCTCCAACAGCTTCTATTCTTCCTTCCGCATGGTTGGAGCTGTGTCTTATCTTGTTCAAATTTACTCTTAGTAGCTCTTGTACTTGTTTAGACTAGATCCTTGGGAGTTGTTAATTTACTTTACAAGTTTTAACTAAAAGAGTGTTTAAAGTTAGTATTTATAAAATCATATTTTTATACTTATCTTTGTTTCTTTAATTTTCCGCATGTTTTAATTATTGGGATATGAGGGTTCTCCTACTTAGGTGTTAGGGTAGGTGCCCGCACGGCCCGGTGTGTTGGATCGTGACACATAAGTTTTGTCTTTGGTTGTCCTAGCAAAAACGACTAGGCATTTTAGAAAGACTACTAAAATTTGGGATATTTGTTTCTCCTTGTATTTTCTGTGACACAACTGAAGAAACCATTGACCACATTTTCTTTGAATGCAACGTTACCCAGAAGTTGTGATCCAAAATGTTATGCTGGATAGGTGAACCTAGATTGATTAGAAGCTAGCAGGGAGAGGTCACTTGAGCATAAAATGGAAAAAGAAAAGACTCAAGAAAGTGAACCGTCATTGGCTGCCTATTTTCTATGGTAGTATCACTAATCTGGAGGGAAAAGTAAATGAAAAGATTCCAGGAAGGCCACTCACTACCAAGAGACTAGGGTAGCAAGAGAAATAGTTGTCCAAAGGGGGAGGTTCCTGAAGTCATGTTAGTCTGTTCTAGGTGTGCTCAACTATATACCTCGAGGTTACCACCAAAAGAAGCCGCAAGAACTGGAAGGATTGGAGCTCAAATGTTATACCAAATTGATTTGCTAAAATGTAGTAGGATAGTATTGACATCACTAGTAATAGATAGACAAAAGTGAAGTTGATACTTGAAATTGTATTATTATATTTTGTCAACTGAAACTTATGAGAAACAGGGGTTAGTCCTGTTTTATTTTGTAGTTCCCACTTTGGTGTTAATAAAATTGTTTCTTAACCAAGAACAAATTGCCCTACATAATATTCATCTATAAATATTTTGGTTTGGTTCATCTTGATAGAAAGTTCCATTACCCTATCTTAATTCTAAGTGTCAAATTCCAGAAGCATAATGTGACAGACTTTAAATACTTGTTTCCACAATCCATCCGGTCTTCCCTAGAAATTCGAGGAGAAAACATCGATATACGACAAAACGAATGAGAAGTTATTTAAATAGAAGCTTGAATAGTGTTATACTTTACTAGTGTGTGTCATGCACCAATTGTAAATATTCACACCACTTGAAACTGTAATCTACACAGTAAATTCGAGTATTCTTCTAAATGATCTTATGAGACAAAAATAAAGCAAGGTCAATGAAGGTGCCACAAATAATCAATGAACAAATCATTCAATATATGATTACTGCACATAACGATCTATTTAATTTTGTTCAAACATAAAGTGGAAAGACTGAAACATACCTGATCTTCTTGTTGAGGTTCAGATATTCTTTCATTTTGCAATGAAACTTCTCAAATATATAGTGGTTATTCTGAAATTCTTTTGGAGCCAAAAACCTAAAAAAAAAAAAGCTCCAAAAGACAGTTTCTTTCTCCATTTTTTGGCTTTCTGTACTTTCTTTGCTGGTCAAATTTGAAGAAGTGAAGGAAGTTGTGCCTCGAATTAACCCATTAACCCTGACACTTAGGAAGTGGAGAAGTGCTCGACCAACCTGAGTTTTGTATATTATTAACATTAATAATTATTTTAATATATTTCAAAAGAGTATAAATGTCCATAACTAAGCATCCAGATAAATCAATTTCAAAATGAGCTTAACTCGTACATAGTGTCTAAACTCGAAAATGAACTTTTGAAATAAAATAAAAAATTAAAAACCATTTTTAGAGAAAAAAAAGGTCGCCTAAGAATGATAATACTCTTGCTTGTCTATTTGAGTGCACATCAACCTTTGTGTTGTTTAGCTAAAATTTGCACCAAAAATTAGCACAACACTAATTTGAAGTATGAAATAGATCTGATCGAATTTACAATATCCAACACTAAGCTGTGAATGAAACAATACAAAAATATAGATCATAATAGATAAAGGAAGTGGATATCATACTTGTAACATTGAGCACATCTGTAAAGCAAGAAGCTTAGCTGCATGAAGAAATTGAAAGCTCATCGGAGGAAGTAGAGACAGTGGCTCTTCGGAGAGAGCTCAGTGAGCATTATTAGTAGATTAGCTGGGAGCTTCAAAGAGGAGAATTTGAGAGACTCAAAGAAGCTTCCATACATCGATCTATCAGATTTTTGGTGTTTCTTTTTAGAAAAAAAATTACTTACTTTCCTAATTAGATAGCATACATTTGTTTGGGCCTGGTCCGGGTTCGGGCAAGACCATTTGCTTCTCAACTAAATAAGATTTCAAGCCATTTGGGCTTTAAAATGTGGGAGAAGTTCACTACTTACTAATGTTTTCTGTGTGTATCTCCTTTTATGAGTCTTTCGTATAATAGTAATTTATTTTGATTTTGGTAATTAGTGTTCTAACTTCTGGTTTTGGAATTTGTTCTTTAATAATTATTTTTGATTTTTTTGTTGCTGCGGTTTTGTATATTATTTAATTGACGTTTGTTACATATTGTTTCATTATGTATCGTATTGTATTATTTTAATGAATACAACATTTGTATTGTATTATTTTTCGTCGTTAACATAATGTCACATATCAACAATTTGAATAATAACCCTACAAGAAAAATAGGGTACGGGGTAGAACTTCTATAAAAAAGTTAGGGTGAAGAATAAAATAGGAGATATAAGTAAAGACAAAATGAAAAAAAAAATTAAAGTAACTACGCGATCACGCCAAATTGGGTGTTAACACAAAATGGGGGTACTTTTCATCATGAAACTATTATTCAAAATGCCTTAAAAGGGTAGTATTTTGATGAGTTAAGGTCAATCAACTGTGATCAATAGTTATAAATAAATGTTTCCATATAAAAACAATGTAACGTAGAATAAGTAAGGTATAATGTAATCACTAGTATGGTATGCAATACAAGTAAAATTATATATTATATTAGTTGTGACGACAAGTTTGTTCGTAGCTAATGTATAGCAATTTAACCAAACAAATAGGAAATTGTATAACTACGTACAAATTTAATTATAATAGGATTAAGTTTGTGGGAATTGGTTAATTAAGTTAACTATTATCTTGCTTCTCAAGTACTTTTCATGACCGTTTAGTTTAGTTGCAAGGATTCTAATAGGTTACCATCCATCTATATTCAAAATTAAATTTAGAATTTTGGATTAAATATGTTTGATGTTTTAAGGGACATCATCTACCTTTAACAAGTTTGATGTTTCTTCAGCAAGGTGGGAATTTTAAATTGTTCAAAACTTTCAAATTGTAGCATGATGGTTCTTTCTTCAATCTTTGGTGATGCAACAGAGAGCCTATATCGTAGAGCTTATGATGTTGTAAATTTCTTGTTAACTTTGTCACTAGCATGAATTACACCAATCATCTCTCGAACATCAATGATAATATTTTCATCCATCACTAACGCCATGATTTTTTCTCTTTAAAATGTTTTTTTTATGTGGACCGGGGTACCGAAAGCTTTGGTGAAAGTTACAATAGTTGGGATCAATGATCTTTTTGGCTTTATCTGATCACTTTGATTTAGGAAGCTCAATGACCTTGGGCTATTGTCAAATTATTAAATGCTTTATTTTTTTAAAAAAAATACTCAATATTTGGTGTATTCTTAGCACTTTCTCTACAAAAGTATATTCTTTTTATATTAATTTCTTTACCTTTGTTCTGCTCTTAATAATTTTTGTTCTCTTTTGTTCATTGCTTGCGTTTTCAATCTTGAGACTTTGTTTCATGTTATCTGACTTATTTTGTTTGGTCATTTTTTTGGAATTCTCACATCTGGTCAATCTCTTTATTCCCTTCTCCATTATTTTTAAAAAATTGTACTAATTAGCATAAAATACACGTACAATGCACGTGTCTGAGAACTAGTATGAAAAAAACATATGACTTGCCAAAATAATAAAGCTATTATCGATTTTGAGTTTATAATGTACTCTAAATTGGCATTATAATAATAGGAATATTTAGTATTCACAAAATAGAAAAAAATAGCAAACAACCTAAAAAAAGTTTATTAATGACATCTTCAAAAGGATTTAAAAGACCAAAATAAAGTGAATTGACTAAATTTGAATTTTATGTGTAATAAAAAGATCTAAAAGGCCAAAATAAACTAAAACAACAAAATTCGGATGTAATTAATAAAGTTTATTTTTAAATTAAAAAATAAATCGAATTGAATTATAAATACCTAATTTATTTGTGTGTCCATATCATAAATGAATAAACAAATTTTAATGTGATTAGCATTTTGTTTCCACATAACATTAGTCACAATTAGGTTCTTATTAAAACTGATAATTTTAATCCTGAAAGAAAAAAGGCCACCCCTTTCATTAATTAAGGGATTGTGCGTGGTCTCTTGTTTTTCTCTCAGAAACACCGCCGCAACTGACATCCTAAGACGCCGCAGCTGACATCCCTAGACGCCGCAGCTGACATCCCTAGACGCTGCATCTTTTTCTCTTCGCCTACTTGGTTTGTCTCCATCAATTCTCTCTGGTAACTCTCACGTTTGGTTCAATTTAGTTGTCTCCTTAAACTTTGCTGTCCTTTTCCTTTATATTCAATAGAATACTGAGTTTTGATTTATGAACTGATTTGCCATAAGTAGGGATGAAAATAGGGCAGGGTGGGGGCGCGATGAAACTCAATCTATTAAATAATTTAATGAGGCAGGACATATAATGGGTCTAAACTTTCAGCAGCAAATAATAAAGCAAAGGTTGCAAGTGTGGGTTTTCTTTCTTGATGTTTGTTTGCGAGGCTGAACGTTGTTAGCCATTGAAAGGTAAAATATTACTACTTTGATTGTATAAATTGTAGTAGTAACTTAATTCAACCTCTTGAAATATACCCCATGATGTACATTCAATATACTCCGATGTTGGTTTCTACTATGCTCCTGGACCTATTTTGAGGGGTGAGGTCTTTGATGGTATAGAGGCAGTCTGTAGGTTGGAGACTTGGTTGATTGAAAACCATGGATTCCAGCCACAATACGCTGTCCCCGAGCTGAGTGAGAAGAACTTCTTGAGGATGTTTGATGGAGGCCTGTACGAGCACTACAGAAGAAAGTACAGAGCCATTGAATCCTTCATGAGTGTGTACTATAAGTCTAAGAAAGGAAAGAAAACCGAGAACGGGGTGCAGGAAGCTGAGCAAGAGACGACTGAACTTGAGACCCCAGAAGTTGACGAGCCTGCAGATTGATCATAGACTAGTTAGTGTTCATGGCTTTTCTGCCTTTCTCATTTATGTAGTTGTGATTGTCTGAATTCTGTTAGTTTTCTTTGTCTATTTGTCATTGCACCGTTGAACATTTTCTAGCCTTGAGATTTTTTATTTTAAAAAAAAAATAGAAGCCACAAGTGCCGAAAAACAGTTTTTGTTACATTATCCTCAGCGGCTGCCAGTTGCCTCTCATTCAGATTTTGCTCCTTCTCGATAGTAGCAGCTTCAAATCTTTTTCATTTTGTTTCGAGCTGTTTAAAATTCCACACTTCAGCAACACTTGATTCATTCCAAATTTGTTTAGAATTACTCGCGTCAATCAAAGATGGTGTAGAATGATCCGAAGTAATTTATTCCTTGCTTATCGTTACATATGCAGAAATATTTGTGGAAGTGCATTTTTCTTGGGCATCTTTGCCAACAACCTGGTCTACATTCGTTTCTCCAGCTTCATTCTCTATCAATTGTCATCCAAAATTTTCATCTCGCAGCACATTAAACTATGTACCTTCAGCTACACAGTTACTTCCATCAAAACCAACATGTGCATCGTTTTGATGGTGCAACTAGTTGTTTGGATACATAGAACCACCAGTTTTGTTGTGAGAGGCCACAATCCACTCATCACTAAAATACTGCAATGTTGTTATTTCCTTGTTCATCAAAGAATTGCTTCACAAAAATAACATGCTTAGCTGCATTTTTCATACCTTAATCAGCTTCTTTAGGACCGGCAACGACACTGTTTTTCACAAATTCAGTTCCACATTATTGCTGTCCAGATTTATCGAGTTTCGGCAATACAATCATGGCTGGATCAACAATATGAACACCATCTTGATCATCATCTAAAGTTCCAGCCATGACACATTGCTTTGCAACAACGAGAGTAATTGATTGCTGCTCCAAATTATTGACTTGCGACACTACATCCTCTTTTTTTGTTGTAGAATTCCATTTTGAAATCTTTTTTTCATTGTTAGAACCATAAGTACCTCTTTTTTAGTAAGTGTTTCCCTTGCATCACCTTGCACTTGGTTATCACGTCTTCTATTCTCTCTGTTCCTTAGCATGAAAATTATCTAGAGAATGTTCTTAAAATTTTCATTCAATACAATACTTCGGCAAAAGTCATAGTGAATTTTTTTTCAAACTATTGTGAGTTTCCCAATTTTAATATATCTACAAGATACTTCTGGGTCGAGCTCGTCGCACCGGGCTTGCCTAGTGTGGGTTACCTCTCCTATGTGGTTTGCGAGCTATTGCATATGACCGGGAGTTTTACCCTGTGCGCACCCAAAGGGTAGCGGCTGCGGGTTTCCTTTGTCATCAAAACATATATATATCTACAAGATAACTTATCTCCTTCTGGGAAATCATCTAATAAATTCACCTTTACCTTTACCTTGAGTAATATTTGGCCGAGTTTGATCCTTAGTTGCTTTATCAACAACCATAGGCTTCCCTACGGCTGAAGCTATGGAGAAAACAGTGATAGTATCGAACACAAATGAGTTTTTTTATAGTTGCTAAGTAATATTTAAATTCTCTTTCTATTGTGCAAAACTATTTTTTCATAATTTTACTTGCATTGCTCATTACTAATCTAGTTTATGATATAATTTGAAAATTAGAGAAGTGCTTGTTAGTAATCTGTCTTATGATACAATGTGAGAATTAGAGAAGAAATTCTAAGTAAGAACTAAACTAGACTAAAGATAACTAAGAGATATTTTCATTGAAAAGCTCCAAATGAGCTAAATGTGAACACAAATAGCCTTTCTCAGTGAGAAGGCTGAACTGAAAATAAAAAATTACACTTAGAAAAAATATGAAACAGCCAAACTAGTAATTAGAAACTATAACGGTCTATTTGAAGCTCTAGATGTTATCAACTAATTATAAATCCTTGAATAACCAAAGAAGTTGTATAACTGTTGAAGTTTGCTTTTAGTTACTGCAGTAGTTTTAGCAAAATAAGTTAATTAGTTTAAGATGAATTTGAATTTTGAATTTTAGTTAGGTTGTTTGAATTGTTGAGATATTAGAAGTTGTTTTAAATTTCAAATTATGCAGATTATATTTTTATGTTGGCTATTTAAAGCCCCTGAATGCTTAATAAAATTATTGAAAGCTATTGAAAGTCATTTCAATCCATTGAGAGAAATTTTCAATATTTTTGTGCTGCCCCATTTTTAAAAAACACCAACAGTGGTCTCAAGAGTTTCATTGATCTTAAGGGATCTGTGAAATCTTCCAAAGAACTACCATACATTTTTAACCCGTAAGGGATACCGTTTAAACCCATCAGGGCTACCCATTTTAACCCATCAAGGCTATCTTTTCAACCGGTGCTTTTTTCAACGCACAGGCTTTTCTAAATCATTTTTTAATCAAAATAATGGCAAGCAGCAGTCTCTCTTAGAATGCCCCAAAATTTTTCACTGGTGAAAACTATCAGATTTGGTTAGTGAAAATGAAATCATATCTTGAAGCCTATGATCTGTGGGAAGTTGTATTGGAAGATGTAACCTTACAACCTTTCCCTGCAAATCCTACCCTTACTCAAATTAAATATCATTCGGATGAAAAAATCAAAAAAATTCAAAGCTAAAACTGTAATTCAAAATTCAATTGCGGATTCGATTTTTTCTAAAATCATTGCTTGTGAGACGACAAAAGAAGCTTGGGAAAAATTTAAAAAAGAATATCAAGGAAGTGACCGAGTCAGGCAAATGCAAATTTTAAATTTGAAAAGAGATTTTGAATCTCTTAATATGCAAGAGGATGAAACTATTGTTAAGTATTCTGATAAGATTTCTTTTATTGTTAATAAAACCAGGTTGCTTGGCGGGGATTTCAAAGACGGCAGAATAGTAGAAAAAATTCTTGTGACAATTTCAGAGAGATTTGAATCTAAAATTTCATCTTTGGAAGAGTCTGAAGATCTCTCTACTATTTCTGTTGAAGAACTAATAACTGCTCTTCAAGCACAAGAGCAGAGAAGAGCCTTCAGGCAAGATAATGTTACTGAGGGTGCCTTTTATGCACATAATAGAAAAGAAAAAGGTAATTATCCTCATTGCAAATACTGCAAAAGAAAAGCACACTTGGAAAATTTTTGTTGGTGGAGACCTGATGAAATATGTGGAAATTGCAAACAAGCCGGTCATGTTACAAAAGTATGCAAGATGAAGAACAATCTTCAAGCACAAGTTGTAGAAGTAGAAATCGAGGAGGAGCAGCTTTTTTAATTTGCAGTATCTAAAGCAAAGGAGGAGTGTTGAAGTTTTCTTTTAGTTACTGCAGTAGTTTTTAGCAAAATAAGTTAATTAGTTTAAGATGAATTTGAATTTTGAATTTTAGTTAGGTTGTTTGAATTGTTGAGATATTTTAGGTTGTTTTAAATTTCAAATTATGTAGATTATATTTTTATGTTGGCTATTTAGATCCCCCTCAATGCTTAATAAAATTATTGAAAGCTATTGAAAGTCATTTCAATCCATTGAGAGAAATTTTCAATCTTTTTGTGCTGCCCCATTTTTAAAAAACACCAACAGTGGTATCAAGAGCTTCATTGATCTTAAGGGATCTGTGAAATCTTCCAAAGAACTACCATACATTTTTAACTCATAAGGGCTACCTTTTTAAACAATTAGGGCTACCCATTTTAACCCATCAAGGCTATCTTTTCAACCGGTGCTTTTTTCAACGCACATGCTTTTCTAAATCATTTTTTAACCAAAATAATGGCAAGAAACAATTTCTCTTCGAATGCCCCAAAAAATTTTACTAGTGAAAACTATCAGATTTGGTCAGTGAAAATGAAATCATATCTTGAAGCCTATGATCTGTGGGAAGTTGTAATGGAAGATGTACCCTTACAACCTCTCCCTGCAAATCCTACCCTTGCTCAAATTAAATCTCATTCGGATGAAAAAATCAAAAAATTCAAAGGTAAAACTGTAATTCAAAATTCATTTGCGGATTCAATTTTTTCTAAAATCATTGCTTGTGAGATGGCAAAAGAAGCTTGGGAAAAATTAAAAAAAGAATATCAAGTAAGTGACCGAGTCAGGCAAATGAAAATTTTAAATTTGAAAAGAGATTTTGAATCTCTTAAGATGCAAGAGGATGAAACTATTGTTAAGTATTCTGATAAGATTTCTTTTATTGTTAATAAAATCAGGTTGCTTGGCGAGGATTTCAAAGATGGCAGAATAGTAGAAAAAATTCTTGTGACAATTTCAGAGAGATTCGAATCTGAAATTTCATATCTTGAAGAGTGTAAAGATCTCTCTACTATTTCTGTTGAAGAACTAATAAGTGCTCTTCAAGCACAAGAACAGAGAAGAGCCTTCAGGCAAGATAATGTTACTGAGGGTGCCTTTTATGCACAAAATAGAAAAGAAAAAGGTAAATATCCTCTTTGCAAATACTGCAAAAGGAAAACTTACTTGGAAATTTTTTGTTGGTGGAGACCTGATGCAATATGTGGAAATTGCAAACAAGCCGGTCATGTTACAAAAGTATGCAAGTTGAAGAACAATCTTCAAGCACAAGTTGTAGAAGCAGAAATAAAGGAGGAACTTTTTAAAATTGCAGTATCTAAAGCAAAGGAGGATTGTTGAAGTTTGCTTTTAGTTACTGCAGTAGTTTTTAGCAAAATAAGTTAATTAGTTTAAGATGAATTTGAATTTTGAATTTTAGTTAGGTTGTTTGAATTGTCGAGATATCTTAGGTTGTTTTAAAATTCAAATTATTCAGATTATATTTTTATGTTGGCTATTTAAACCCTATCAATGCTTAATAAAATTATTGAAAGTTATTGAAAGTCATTTCAATCCATTGAGAGAAATTTTCAATCTTTTTGTGCTGCCACATTTTTAAAAAACACCAACAATAACCCTCATAGCCTTCTGTACAACTTCTTAAGAAGCCAAAACTTTGATTAAATTTCAAATCGTATCAGTACACCCCACTAAAAGTTTTCCTTATCCTTAAGTAAGGAATGTTGAAACTCGAATCTTAATGCATTAGCAACTTTCCTAGTAGTTTGCCCTTCTGTTAGTTGTTTAGACTGAGTAAAGAACTGTACATATGCTTGTTACCCTTTTGAATTATTCTTTTATGCAACACTAGATACAAAATTTATCAAGAACAACGTAGAAAAACTTCAAGAGTTATATGTAAAAGGTATGATGCAACACTATTCTAGACTCTCACTTGTTTTTCCTACTGATTCAGATTGTTCACCTTGTTGTATAGCCACCTAAATTTATTGTTAATAAAAATGTTAACATGAAAACATATTGCTCATGTTTACTTTATTCCTGCTAATCCTTCCCCATATAGACAGATTTCTCCAAGATCAACCGGTAAACACCTAGAAGCTAATTTTACTAGTATTTTATTATTGATGGAATGTTTTTTTTCGTAGTTATTTTATTTTTAAAAATCTTGTATGTGCTTCTTCTATAATATTTATCTGATAAGTGATGTGTTTGTGCAGTTGATCATGGATAGAGGCTGGATGCATGAAGCAAAGTTCTCTAAAATATATGTTGAGGGTGTCCAATCTTTTATGCAACTTGTTCGGTCTCACTTTGATCGAAATTCTAAAGTTCGATGCCCGTGTCAAGATTGTTTAAATGAATTTTTTCAGACACAAGAAGTAGTGTATGACCACCTATTGATAAAGGGAATTATGGGAAGCTACGTGCAATGGATATACCATGGGGAACAATAACAAATGAGTTATAACGATGAAGTGATTTACAATGAAGATGAAAATGAAGAGCATGACAATGATGACGAAATTCACACTATGTTAGAAGAGGTTAGTGGAAAATCATTTGTCAATTTTTCGGAGGAGACAACAACTGATAATAATGTGTGCGGTAATATGAGTGAGAAGGAAGCCAAAAGGTTTGACAAATTGCTAGAAGAAGCTAAATGTGAACTATACCCAGAATGTAAGAAATTCTCAAAGCTTTCGTTTCTTGTGAAGTTGCTACACTTGAAAGTATACAATCAATGGAGTAATAAACCGTTTGATATGTTACTGGAGTTACTAAAAGAGGTGTTGCCTACTGGTGAGACACTTCCTAAGTCATATTATGATGCTAAAAACATGTTACAAGGTTTGGGATTAGGATACATTTCTAATAATGTTTGCAAAACTGATTGTGTGTTGTACTGGGCTGAATATAAAGATAGACAAGAGTGCCCACATTGTGGTATTTCGAGGTGGAAAATTGATAATGGAAAAGATAAGAAGATTCCTCATAAAGTCTTGCGGTATTTTCCATTAAAGCCTAGACTTCAATGATTATTTATGTCTAGTAAAATAAGTGTGGACATGAGGTGGCACAAAGAAAACCATCTTGATAAGGAAAATGTGTTAAGACATCCCGCTGATTCTGAAGCATGGAAAGAGTTTGACAAAAATCATCCGTGGTTTGCACAGGAACCTCGTAATATAAGACTCGGTTTTGCAACTGATGGTTTTAACCCATTCGGTAACATGAGAGCACATCGTATAGTATGTGGCCTGCTATTCTCGCTCCTTATAATCTTCCTCCTTGGAAATGCATTAAGGACCCATTTATGATGATGTCACTGCTTATTCTCAGTCCTCAAGCACCAGGAAAGGATATTGATGTTTATTTGCGTCCTTTGATTGATGAGCTGAAAGAGTTATGGAGTGATGGTGTAGAGACATTTGATGCACCAACTGGGAAGTGCTTCAAGATGCATGCTGCTGTTTTATGGACTATAAATGACTTTCCAGCTTATGGTAAGTTCTTAAATTACTGTTTTTTTGTTGTTGAAAGGGGGTTTATTTATTTATATATAATAATATGTATACATACAAGACTGGTGGCGTGAAACATTACAGTCAAGCCGAGTACTTGCTAAGTTACTAATATAATTCAAACTATTCTATATTAAAAGAGGAATTTCCTGCTTAGCAAAAGTTGCTCCCTCATTGCTAGCAACAACAAAACTAATATGTAAGAATAATAATAATAGTAAAATAGTAATGGTAAATATATTGCATAATCTCGGTATTGAACCATTCATTGCATTAGAGAATCTTATTTTTTGAAGGTTCTATGTTATAGTTTAGGTTTTAAACTACTACTAACATATATTATCTTTTATATGAATTAGGTAATTTATCTGGATGGAGCACTAAGGGATACATGGCATGTCCTACTTGCAATAAGGATACATCTTCAGGAGATGATGTCTTAAAACAATTGGATTTACTCAGTACTCATAGAGCAAGAAAACACTCAAATAATAAGAAAAAGAAACGTCTTCCTGAAGAGTTGAATTGGGTTAGGAGAAGTATTTTATTTGAGTTACCATACTGGAAGGGCTTGAAATTGCGGCATAATTTAGATGTTATGCACATAGATTAAAATATTTGTGAGAGTATTTTGGGGACACTATTGGATATTGATGGGAAAACTAAGGACACATATAAAGCAAGACTAGATCTTAAGGATATGAACATAAGAAAAGAACTATGGTTACAACATGATGGTTCTAGTTATAAAATGCCAATTGCTTGTTATAGTATGTCAAAAAAAAGAGAAAAACATTTGGGCATTTTTAAAATCGGTTAAGTTTCCTGATGGTTATGCTGCAAATATCTCAGGGTGTGTAAGTGTAGATGATGGTAAGATCACTAAACTCAAAAGGCATGACTATCATGTTTCGTTACAACGAGTGTTGTCAATTGCTCTTCGTGGATTTGTAAATAAGGATTTCTCTTTAGCATTAATTGAGTTAGGCCATTTCTTTCAACGATTATGTTGTAAGACATTAAGAAGAGATGACTTAGAACAACTTGAAAGGGATATAATTATTATATTATGTAAGCTTGAGATGATTTTTCCACCTGCTTTTTTTGATGTTATGATACATTTGGCTGTGCATTTGCCACGAGAGGCCATGTATGGGGGACTAGTACAATATCGTTGGATGTACAAAATTGAGAGGTTTTTGTGCAATTAAGTGTTAGGTATGAAACAAGGCACGACCAGAAGGTTCTATTGCACAAGGGCATATTATTGATGAGTGTTTGACATTTTGCTCTATGTATCTTA
This sequence comes from Solanum tacnaense, assembly GCA_029582525.1. NCBI lineage: Eukaryota > Viridiplantae > Streptophyta > Magnoliopsida > Solanales > Solanaceae > Solanum > Solanum tacnaense. The sequence continues at coordinate 25,517 of JAJOOD010003506.1, forward strand.
CTAACATTGAGACAAGATTTAATCGTGAAGATCGAAATGATGATGGATTTTGCAACAATGGTGAACTTGTTCTAGACATATTTTCAAAGAGATTTAGGCCATTTAAAGATTGAAAATATGATGTCATACCAAACAAAGATTTAGATATAGCTCGGTGGTATGTGTTGAATAATTGCAAAGAAGCAGAACCTTTTCTTGAGTAAGTAATTTTTCTATTTTATATAGTTATGTTGACATTTTATTATTTTAATTATTTCTATATAATTTTTTATTATATGTAGGAAGAATAAACAAGAGTTGTTGAACCAAGCTGTTGTGAATATAGATGAGAAGCACAAAGAACAATTTCCTTTATGGTTCAAAAGTAAAGTAAGTGATTTTCAGATATTTATCATGTTTTTTTGTTTAAATTTTTTTCTTCTTTACTAATTGAACACAAAAAGTTTTTCTCATAGATTGTGTAGTTATATACTAAGAAAAAGTCAATATCTATCAAGAAATTATATCCTTTGGCAATGGGACCTGATGTGCATGGAAGAACACATACTGGTTGTTTTGTAAATGGTGTTAGGTATCATATTCAACGATGCGATGAATTACCTAGAAGTCAAAATTGTGGTATAGTTGTTGACTTTTATGGTATTATAATTGACATCCTTGAGTTAGAGTATGTTGAGAAAAATCGAATTCTCTTATTCAAATGCAAGTGGTTTGATCTTCTCAAGAAAACAGGAATGCAAAAAGATAAAAATTTTACGAGCATTTGTGTTAAAAGATTTGGTATGAACGTGATTCTTTTGTACTAGCTACTCAAGCAAAGCAAGTATTTTACATTGATGACCCAAAATTGGGAGAGAATTGGCAAATTGTGCTCAAATTTCAAGATAGCACTTGTATGATGTGCATGAGAAAGATACTTTGGAGACTGAAAGTGATGAGTTACATATTCCAAATGATGAAGTGTATCAAGACATGTCATTGGAAAAGTAATTCAATTCTCTGTGATACAGTGGATATGTTGAGTCAACTATATAGAGATGATGTTGATTCAGTTATCTTGGATGCAAATGTAATTGAATTAGAGGCTCAAAAAGAACATGAAGTTCATTATAACGAAGAAAATTCTGACCAAGAGGATGAAACTATGATAGAGTACATTAGTGATCATGAGGAGAATGGAGGTAATAATGGTACAAATGACAATGAAGCTGATACAACAAGTGATGGTGATGATATTGGCTTGTGATGTAACCTCATAATAGTAAGGCAATTACATGTTAATAGCTCTTCTGCATTATGTATATCATGTTTGAAAACTGTCAAAGTAGTGGTCTTATCACTAAAATGAAAATCACTTTTAGTGAAAATTATTTGTCAGTACTTGAAGGTAATAGCCAGTAAAGGTCAAGTAGCTTATCAAGTACTTAAAGTTTATTATTTTTTATCTTTCCTTCATAATTTATTTCGTTCCCAACTTTTGTTTTATGCATTCAAAGGATAATTCTTTTTTTCCTCAAATCAGTTTTTTACTTTAGAGACCCCCCCCCCCCCCCTACATCACTAATCGCTTCTGTTTTTTATATTTTCATGTAGGGATCCATATCTTCAGACTAAATGTATATGAAGGGGATGAAATTATAGGTTTGCCTCTCTTTTTGTAGCTACTTATCTCTAATATATAGTGAATCAACTAACAATTCTAGTGTTATTACCTTGTTTAAAATGGTTTTACTGTGTTTAGCTTTTAGTTTTGGGACTTCCTCATGGATGAACATTTTTTTTTCCTGCATACATTGCCTTTGATTATCAACTTCTTTTTGACAAATTGCATATGTTATTATATGCTTTATGTTGAAATCTTTATAACGACTCTTGGATTTCAATTACTCATTTGGAGTTTTATCTATTTTTTGTTGTTGATATCGTTATATTACTAATATCTTAGTTATAGTGTTTTTTTTACCTAAACTTGTTCTGAAGTGATTCAATATAATTGAGATTATTTTTAAAATTTCATGTGGTTTGAAAATATTAACTAAGCTATGTCAATTATGGCAATCTTAGAGTTTAATCAAAAACTATTTCTCAGTGATATTTTTTTGTAGAATTTCTGTAACACCTTGAAAACCAAACCCATGATTTTTTTTTTGCAGAACTTACCTGAAGCGGTGAACCACGGCAGGGTTCACGGATCGTGATAGGGTCCACAATCCGTAGACCTACCCGTGGTCCAGACTTGAACTTCACCAGGCCCAGGCGTCAGACCATGGGACCCTTCACGGGCCGTGGTCACGACGACGGGCTGTAGTGACATCCATAGTGTTAGACCAGTGGACCCCCCAGTTTGGCCCTAGAACGCCTTAGGTCTAAGTGAAGACCACAAACACTTTCATGGTCCGTGGTCCTTTACATGGTCAGTGGGAGCTTCCGTGGAGTATAACCAGTAGACTCCCAACATGAAGCCTCCATACCTAAGCCCAAGTGAGGACCACGGGGACCTTCACGGTCTGTGGTCCTGCACATAGGCCGTGGTAGTGGCCATAGTCCAGACCCCCAAGTTTTCAGAACCAAGTCCAGACCACGACGGACTTCACGGATCGTGATCCCTTTCACGATCCGTGAAGATGGCCATGGTCAGCCCATCTGCAGCTTAAGTCAGGGGTCTTTCTGTCTTTTCCTTTTTTGTTAGACTTTTAAACCTCATCGTTTTAACCCTAAATTTCATGGTTTCGGTCTGTTTTAGCCTAGAAACATAACTAGAACTTATATAAGTAAGATCTTTAATCAAAAACTTAGAAAATTAGAAGCGAAAGAGGAGAAAAGGTCGAGCAACCCTAGTTCAAGAACGCAGCAGGTTTCCTCAAGTTCCATTCCTGAAATCGAAGGATTTCTCTGTGGAATTCGTCACTAGGTATCTGGGATTTCATTTGTGGGTTTCTTTCGCCCATTAGGTCCCTAGATTTCAGTCAGATTCTTGATTCCCTATTATTAACTAGACCTAGGGTTTCTAGAACTTCAGTAGATTATCATGAATTGATTATTTACATGTTCCAAATCAGATTATCATGTTATTACTTCATTTATTGCATGAATTTCAGAACCCTAGTTATGTATTTGTTTAGTTCTTGAATTACACATGCTAGGTCAGATATTTTAGTATTTCAGATATACATGCCTCAATCTTGAATGTGTCATTATCAGTATATAAATGTGCATTCTCAGTTTGCATGTCAGTTTTGAATTATACAGTATATTACAGAAATTCAGTCAAAATATGTTGATTATTAAATCTATTGGGAGTAGTATAATACCGAGTTGGACTAGGGTCAGTCACCCATATAGTCCCAGAACTACAAGCCACGTAGGTTGTAAGTCCCCTCTGTGGGCATCATTTTAGTGATCACGCCAGCATACCTTTACACCTTTGGCCGAGTGTATTGAGTCCTCTCGATTGGGCGTATACATCGGACTCCACATTTAGCTCATGTGGTTATATTATCGGTTATTAGTAGCTCCCACAGTCCAGTCAGACTCCATTGCATTGACCATATTTCAGTACAGTCAGTATTCAGTCTTAGCATTTTATAAATTGGTCATTGCATTCAGTTAGCTCAGTATTCAGTATCTATATCATGTTCATATTATGCTCTTGCTTTATTGATTGTTCAGTTATGTGTTTATTTCAGTTTTACTCTATCCTGCATGCTCAATACCTTTCAAGTACTGACGCATACTCTGCGCTACATCTTCTCGTGATGTAGGTTCAGGTTCTCAGCATCTAGATCACGCTTAGATCGGTTTCCGATCTCCAATTCAGCAGCATCAGTAGTGAGTTCTCATTCTCTAAGGACAATAATCATGTTAACTTTTAGTTTTCATTGCTTTAGTTTCAGTTTTGCTAGACTTAGCTGGGTATGTCCCAACACTTCTAGTTAGTTAGAGGCTATTTTCAGACATAGTTAGATTCAGCTTAGTATTTGAATTTGATATTTCTGTTGTATTAAAACTCCCATATTTGATATATTTAGTTTAGTATATGGGTATTCCCCATCACTTTCATTTTCTTGATTTAGCTTCCGCTTCAGTTATTACTATTCTTAGTATGCTCATGTCATGCCAGCAGGGTTAGCTTGGAGTCACTTGTGATCCTAGGTCTCGTGTCTGCGTCTCGGGGGTAGCTCGGGGAGTGACAAATTCAGACATATATTTGATTATATATGATTAAATTCCAAACTAGCTATCTAAATCAGTATACATAGTTATTTACGTAGCCTAATCTTAATGTCTAGATCAATTGATTAAAATAGGATTTCTTGGACTAGGAGTTGATTTCCATTGGAAGCTCTAACATTGCAAACTAGTTCCCCAACTGTACTCTCTACATACCTGCTCCTCTTTTTGAAAATCCTCAAGTTCCTCTATATCCAAATGGCGTTAATTGCTTCAGTGAAAACCATTCTAAAAAGCTTGACAGTGTGTGATCTCCCTTTTTGATTATGAGTTGCCCAATTTAAATGTAGTTCCCAGGTTTTAGAAGTAACCATTGGTCTTCTAATCCATTGCATGAGTCTTGCCGATATGTTAAGATTATAACTGCATGAGAAGAATAAATGATCTCTACTTTCACCGGTGATTCTATAAAGGCCGCACTTTGGCTCCACGTTTATTCTCCATTTGATCAATATGTCAGCTGTTAGCATCCTCCCATGAAAGTGTAACCACGTGGTAACTTAGCTTTTGGCTTTGCATCATTCTAGAACATTATGCATTTCCACCTTACTGTTTCAATTATGTTAAGTAGTTGAAAATATATTAGACCAATCATGCTTATGCCTCGTCTTCTGGCTACTGGGCTATCTTTGAGTATCTATCTGTCCTAGCATTGTCAATTTTTTGCCTCACATTCCTATATTCTCTGTTATTCAACCTTTTGAGTAGTGACTTGAGTTCTCTCAGCTTAAGTCATACATTCTTCATACTCCATTGGTATCTTTGTTGCCTCTACACTTAATTGACTATAGGGAAAAGTTATTCATGATCAACTTAAACATAGAACAATTTGAACATAGTCTTGTATATCTGGGGTGTTGCGAGTAATATAAGAACCATAGGATGGTGGTGATGAGAGATCATTGGAAATTCATTCCTCCTTAGAAATGAGTGAGCTCATTAGTAATTTTTTATCGATTTTATTACCGAATTGTTAATTGAGTTATGCTTATATGAAACAAACAAGACTGATTATTGTTACCATTTCTCAAAAGGGTGTTTATTTCATTATATTTTATTATTATTATAAACATCTGTGGTTAATTGCTATTACTGATTGAGCTAGCGACTCACTCTCTGCTATATTTTATTAGAGAGATCACAAGTGACGTCGGTGATGCTTTCTTTAGCTAGAGTGCACGAGTTGACAATTTTTTGGTTAGCAGAAATTGCTTTGCGCGGGCAAGAAGTTATTTATTTGATATCGTTCTTTTCTATTTAACTCTTATAGTCGCTTCATTAGTCAATTCACTATTGTCATGTGTATTCGTTTGTCATTATCGACTTGTGACTAGTATTAGACTTCTTTTCGTATTTTGAGATGAATTTAGTATTATTATATTTTGAATAGAATGTTGATGATTATTATGACTTGTTTTTGGCGATATTGGTCGGATATGTTATTGATTCCTAAGACAGGAATATTTTTAGACAAGCCCAAAAAAGGGAAAACTCTGCCCAATTTTATATAAATTATTGTCAAGGCTTGCTTTGAATCCTACTCCTTAGTATCGGTTACGGTCCTAAATTGGATAGTCACACAAGTAATTTAGCTAGTGAATGCATATCACCATGGACACAAGAAGATCATTCGCAACTAGTAATCTTATTGATATTATTAAAGTTTCTTGTAATTTAATTAGATATTATGATAATGTAATTCTGCTTAAACATATGTTAGAATGATTGAACTAAATGTTGTGTTTAAATTTAGTTGGTAAGGCTAATTATACTAATTTATAATGATGTACTTGTGTTGTTACAACATGTTAATATTTTTTGTTGGCAATATATATTTTTTTGGTTTGATTATAAAGTCTACAAGTTAATTAGTAGAAAATATCTTAAACTTTAATATTTTCCACATATGTAGTAAAAGAAATATACTAACGAATTGCGGAGAGTTTTGATTGCAATTTTTTTTTATGTTTTAATAATAATAATTGTAACTTTTGTTGTAGACGTTTTGACTATTGGTATTTTTGAAGAGTAATTTTTTTTAACTGATTTAATCATCAATTTGTTGGGATTATATTAATTACCATAAATTAACTATTGTAGTTTAGTGCTCACTACAAATTTGTAATATCTTTTTTTAGTGCATGACGAAAATTTGTGTTCTCTATCGTATTTTATTGTAATACAACTTAGAAGTGAGCATCTGACTTTTGTTAGCTATAATCGCTCCAATAAATTTTACATTTGTATGACAAGTATTTAAAAATTTGTAGAGACTCTTGATAGTTTTGGAAGCTTTGTTTGCAATTTTTTTTATTCAGACTATCTTAATGGTGTTTAGATCATCTTTTTTATTATGTGATGTAGTCTATATTGTTTGTCTGGAGTATGGTCTAATAAATAATTTCTCTAATTTTTTTGTTTAGTTAAAAATGTGTTTATATTAATGATTATATAATTATAACCAAGAATTTTTTTGTAGCCAATAATTGCACCATTCAACTATGAAATTTAGGTCATAGCCATTCAAACATATATAATTTTTTTGACAAACTTTCATTGTGACTAAATTGTAGGTAAATAGAGACAACAATACAAGTGTCACTAATTGTTTTAACTAATATTGACGAAAACTAATGTCACAATTGAATACAAAAAAATTGTAGCTAATATTTACCATGATTAACTACAAATTATACTTTGTCTCTACTCTATCAATATATATTTTTACGACAAAGTTTATCATATAAAAAATTTAACAAATTTTAGGACAAAAAATGATTCGTCACTATTGTGTCAATATATTTTGTGCGACAAAAGTATTTTGTATCCAAAAATTAGCTAATTTTAGGACAAAAATGATTCGTCACTAATGCATCAACATATTTTTGCAACAAAAGTTTTTCGTATTCAAAATTTAATTGATTTTAGGACAAAAATGATTTGTCACTAATGTATAAATATATTTTTTTGTTGACAATTTTTTTTCGTATCCAAAATTTAATTAATTTTAGGATAAAAATGATTCATCACTAATGCATCAATATATTTTTGCAACAAAAGTTTTTCGTATTCAAAATTTAACATATTTTAGGACAAAAATGGTTTGTCACTAATGTATCAATATATGTTTTTGTGACAAAAAAGATTTGTATCCAAAATTTAACAAATTTTAGGACAAAAGATAATTCGTCACTAATGAATAAATATATTTTCGAGACAAAAGTTTTTCGTATTCAAAATTTAACTAATTTTAGGACAAAAATGATTTGTCACTAATGTATCAATATATTTTTTTGTGACAAAAGTTTTTTGTATCTAAAATTTAATTATATTTTGGATAAAAAATGGTTCGTCGCTAATTGGAAATATCATTCGTGACAAAATAATGTGTCACTGACAACTCTAAATTCATGGCTAATAGTATTCAATATTTGGCACCAATCCTTTGTTTTGGTGGGAAACTTTAAAAGACGAAACTTTGCAACGATTTTTTACATTTCGTCAGTAAAAGTATGTGTTTCATGTATTTAAGCATGAAATATATTTTTTGTCACTAAAAGTGAATAATTAGTAACCTAATAATTACTTAGCTATATATCACTTTTGTTGTAATTTGTATGGGTTGTGTCCCTTTTCATTTGAACTATTGTAATAGATGGCTATATTGAGACAAGTCTAGACTTCCGCTTGCTTTTATAAAAGACTTCGATTGTAAAGAAAAGTTTTAAAATTTCCGCATCATTTCTATTTACTTTATGTTATGATATGCTAAGTGGCTCGTGTTAGGCCTTTCGGGGTCTAGTACGCCATGTTACATCTAGGGTGTATCCCCGAGTCGTGATAAACTTGGCATCAGAGAACAAGGTTTAGAATGATTCTAGGATGATGTCTCATAAGCCACGTCTAGTAGAGTCTTGTTCATAGCGTGAAGCACGCCACATTTATTAATGAGAGGCTATAAGATGATTAGGAAACTACACTTCTTTCATTACTCTTAAGTCGTGCCGTAGAGTTTAACTCTATAAATTCCCTCTCCTAACCCTTCTCTTGTGTCTTCAGGATATTAATACGCGAAGGGCTAATGCAAGAAGAATGGAGGGAGACAATGTGAATGAAGGAGCTTCTCCTCAAAATTATATGTTTAAGAGGTAAAATAATTTTAAACAACAAAAAATAATTAAATTGTTAGAGAAAATAAAGACAATAATGTTAAATTTTATGGAGTTTTTCTTTGGAGCTAACAAAAAATATAACGATGGTGAACTTTATTATTTTTGTAGGATTCAGTTAAGTTTAACACTTTATTTTTGATAAATCTATTGAATTTAATATAAGGATCAAAATGAATACATTTTACCATACATTAAGTAAGGATCATTTCAATCATCAAGTGAAATATAATAAGAATGAAATTAAGAGTTACCAATACATTAAGGACCCATTTTGATCATTTTCTCATGAAGATGTGTGTCAAGTGTGTATTTTATCATAAGACGCACGACTGATCATGATGTTTTAGAATAAAATTAATTTCACTTTAATATAAATCACAAAGGTCATAGGACTCCCATTTTCTCTATACACATAAGCCAACAAGAGTTGGGCTAACACATCATATATAAATTGTACGAAAAGTAAAGTGAATTATACAAATAGGGTTAATTTGGTAATTTGACTCGTTACTTTCTTTTTTTTACTTTTTTATTATTATATTATTATTATAGCTCACAAAGTTGTACCATCTGCTATGTCGCAGGTACCTTTAGGTAGAGCTTTGATGATTCCCCTTCAACTATGACTTTCATTCTTACAAATACACCTAGTTATATACTTTACATGTAACGTACGTGTCTTTGGCTTCTAACCCAGAGCTTCATCTACTCAAAGTTCTCTTCATCTTCCATTAATAGAAAGCGTTACTACAATTTAAGATATTTCTTCTCCCTTTATTCATCTCTATTCAATTTTCTTTGTGATCAAAGGGGAAAATAGAAATGACAGTTCTTATCTTCAATTTATACCTCTGATTTTATTTCTGACAAAACGGAAAAATAAAAAGGAAAAAAGGAAAAATATATCCCCGAACTATCATAAATGGTATCTACATATCCTCCGTTATACTTTTAGGACACTGATGTCCTTACCGTCTAATTTTTGGTATCTATATATCCTTTTAATTAACGGAGGGACACGTGGCTCAATCATAAAAGCCTATCCAAAATCTATTTATTTTTTACCCATAATTAAAAAAATTCACCCAAATAACTAAGACCCAACCCAAATTATAACCCGAAATCTTCATATGCCCATTTCAAAAATAAAAATAATTTCCATTCCTAAAAGAACTCAAATCTTGATACCACAGGACACAACATACATCTCAAATGAAAAGCAACACAATGAAGCATATCAAAGAATCAAATCAGAAACAAAATTAACATTAATAAACTTTCAAATTCCAAGGAAAAAAAATCAATCTTGGGGTAAGAACTCTCTCTACTTCAATCAATAAATTACAAGCCCTAATATGCTTAAAGAAGTAATGGAACACTTTGAAGACTAAATTGATGAAAATATCAAAATTTTATCAGAAAGGTCAAATCTAAAACCTATCACTACATTAGAAGACCAATTCCAAGATCGAAATGCTTCATAAAAAATAAATTAAGCACTTTGAGGTCTATTTTCATGGCAGTTGAAGCAAGACACTTCACTCAACAACAACAGCAAATCATTTTAAATCAAGCAAATGTGTTTTCCTACAATACCCAGATGGGATTCTTCTCATTTACCGTTGCCGCCGGCGAATTATTTTTTTGCCCTTTCTGTGCAATTTCGTTCAGATAAGGTCTGATTTGGAAAATTGAATGGGTAACGGAAGTGAAGATTATTGGGGGTGTTTTTGGATTATAATTTGAGTGTGGGTTTCAAGTTATTTCGGTGGGTTTTTAATTTATTGGGTGGGTATTTTAATTATGGGTAAAAATCAAATAAAATTCGGGTAGGTCTTTAAGATTGAGACATGTGTCCCTCCGTTAATCTAAATGATATATACATACCAAAAATTAGACGGTAAGGGCATTAGTGTCCTAAAAGTATAACAGAGAGTATTTAGAATCCATTTATGATAATTCATGTAATGACCCTCCAAGTCATTTTTAAATTAAAGCATTCATTCCATCGTTTAGAGCGTTCCTGTAGCGACCCCAGGTCATTTATGACTTGCTGGCACTGACTGTTCGGTCGCCTAGTCGGGTTTTAGGCCCGTTTCTCTGTTTTGGAGATTTTATAACTTGAAAAGTTGACTTGGTCAACCTTCTTGGAAGACGTGCTCAGATAAAAATTCTGACAGCTAGGTTAGCTTCGGAATATCGATTTTGGTCTAGAACGACCCTTTGTTCCCTTCCCGAGCCTTTAGATGCCTGTTGTAGAATCTGGCTCAAAACAATACTGGGTGTGGGTCCCACATTTCATCGAAGCGATCTCCAATGGAAATTCTGACTGCACCGTTGAGTTCGAAATATCATTTCCAATCAGATTTTATATATGGTTTGTGTTTTTACGATTCCGAACGAGTCCGGAACATCGACATTTAAGTTTGACGAGTTGAATTCTAACGCGGTGGTGACGTGGCAGAGCCACGCGACGCCACGTGGCAGCGTGTTGAAATCTGGAAATTTCCAGATTTAAGGACAATTTTCGTCCATTTTTCCCCCCTCATCTTCAAATATAGATATCTCCTCCATTTTAAGCTCAAATTAGGTGATTCAAAAGGCTAATTTCAAGAGAATTTCGTGGGGAATCTAGACGTGAGCTCAGAAACGCTAGGGGAGGCTTCTTTTGAGGTACGGAATCGAATTTAACTACTGCTAGAGTGATTTTCGGAATGAAATGTTGTTGAACTTTGAAAGGTTAGATCTTGTTCATCTTAGGTCCATTTTGAGTCATTCTTGAGGCTAACTTGTAGAGTTTTTTGCAAGGATCGTCGTGGTGTAATCTGTTTGGGTTGGAAGGGTCTCGTTTTTCCAGAAATTGGTGATCAAGGGGCTGCCAAGTCGTAAGTCAAGACTTATTAATGATTTTAATTGTTGGGGCTGATTTTCTATGTTTTAGGCATCTTTTTGTGCTAAATTTTGGGGTATTAGTTTAGTAAGGTATTTGGGACGTTTTCACGAATTCGTTTTCGGGATTCCAATTGTGGGTCCCACAATCCCGTTTTAGACCCAATTTTGGGTCCGTCTCCGAAAAATATAATTTTGGTGTCAACATATTCGTAATGACGAGGTGATTAACCTTTTGATAGTGGGGAAGCATTTGGAGACTGTTCGGAGGGTAAAAGCTCCGGTACCGTGAGTTGGAGCACGCGTGATCGGCTTTCAGGTAGGCTATGGCTTTCCCATCGTGAGATTGAGCATGTTTCGGCAATTGTTTATTGATTTGCTTGAGTATGGATGGGTTTGGGTGTCGAGCATGCTAAATTTCTATAATTCATGCCTTAGCCCTTATTTCGAGAAATTGTTGAATTATGACAGCATGACTCTAGATATTATTGAACATCCATACCTTGTGGTGTATATGATAATATTGATTTGAAGTATGTTTGGCCTTAGTCTAGGCTTAGACTAGTGTTGCCATAGACTTGCGAGGTTTCGGATGTCGTTGGGCAGTAGAGCTTTTTATGACGTCGTTTCGGGTGGTCTAGCTTACCTGTGATCTAATTTTGGCTACAGTGCCCGGTTAGAGTCCGTGGTCCAGCCCACCCATGCGCAACCTTTGGCTACAGCACCCGGTTCGAGTCCGTGCTACAGCCCATATAGGTTGACTCATTAGCTATAGTACCCGATTCGAGTCCGTGGTCCAGCTTGCACGTGGTTCATTCATAATTCCTTATTGAAGTTTCAATTTAGTCCTGATAACTCTCATCTGTAGGTTGAGGTTTTGGAGGTTTGAAATATTCCGATTAAAGTCCGGGACTTAATGAGATGTTGGAATATAATAGTGAATGGTTCAGTTAAAGTCTGGAAATTGGTAATATTGTGGTAGACCTTCTAGCTCCATTATTTTACTTCAACTGCCGGTGCATCTTTCGGGCTTATGGGGGTCCGTGCAGGTGGTTTCTTTTATTGTGCACGAGCGTAACCGTCGGGTTTATGGGAGCCCGACGGAGTTAGTTAGATTCCTTGTCTTTGTTGCCTGTATGCTCGTGTACATACCCACATTTACTACTCTTTTGCCCTTGATTGTGACCCTTTATTTGCATTTCAGTTCACTTTTGCTTATCTTGCTCAGTCGGCCTGACGCCTACTCGGTACCTGTTGATTTGGTACTCATACTACACTCTGCATCTATTTTCGTGAAGCAGGTCCGAGTACTAGCTACCGACGTTGATTCGAGCCAGCTGCAGTCGTGATCAGAGGCAAGGGTGAGCACACAACGTCCTGGATTTGCCCGTTTCCTTCTGTACTTAGTTTTGCTTGTCTTTTGCCTTTTGAGATAGCTTGTTTCTGTGGTCCACTTTTAGGATTTGTACTTTTGTTAGCAGCTCTGTACTTGTGACTTCCACGTTTTGGGAGGAATTCATTTTGTGTATATAGGTCTAGTCGCTTCCGCCCGTTCATTGCATGCTCTTGTTATATATTACTATTTTAGGTTGATTGGTTGTTTTCTACCCTAACATCCCATTACTTCGAGTTCCGGGATATGGGACGGCTTGCCTACTGGTGGGTCATATAGTAGGCGCCATCAGGACCTGAGAAATTGGGTCTTGACAAATTGGTATCAGAGTATGAGGCCCGATTCCACGAGCTCTCCAGGCATGCCGCCATGATATTACCTACTGAGGAGGAGAGGGTTCGTTGTTTTGTTCGGGGTTTGAGACTACAGTTGCGGATTGAGACTCAGTCTTTAGTCTCAACGGGCCGCTCATTTCTGGATGTAGTGGACCATGTTCGCACTATTGAGCAGCTCCGTCGCGAGGCCCAAGGGGGCAGCTACAAGATAGTTAGACAGAAGGATAGTCATGATAGGCGCTGTTTCAGACCCCGAGAGTCTTATGATAGATCTCAGCAGAAGTTTCAGTCGGGTCAGTCTAGTCGCCCCTTCCAGGCCGCTCTGCAGGCATCGGAGGGTGATCAGCACCGCCATATTGGTTTTAGTGCCGGTCCTAGTCTGGGTCGAGATAGTTCACAGATGGGCACTTCTGGCCGGGGTAGCCGACCTCCAGCTCTCAGTCGACAGTCCCAAGGGTGCTATGAGTGTGGGGAGTTAGATCATTGGGCCCGCGAGTGTCCCCATCGCAGGTTAGCCTTGCCCGCTCCACAGGCAGCTAGGCATATGCCAGCGCCAGAACCTCCAGCTAGAGGCGGAGGCCAGGGAAAGGACCGCAGGGGTGGTCATCAGGGTATACGGGGTGGTCCCTGATGAGGCAGGTTAGGGGGAAGAGCCGATGCACAGGGTAGGGGAGCCCAGGCCCACTTTTATGCAGCTCCAGCTAGAGCGAATGCTGAGACCTCGGATGACGTGATCACAAGTACAGTGTTATTATACCATCAGCCCGCATCCGCCTTATTTGATCCAAGCTCTACTTATTCTTATATATCTGTTTATTGTGCTCCTCGATTAAGTATGAGCCCATAACTATTGGTTGAGCCGTTGCGTGTTTTGACCCCGGTAGGTGATTCTTTAGTAGTGGATCAGGTATTTAGATCCTGTGTGGTGACTATTCAGAGGCGAGACACTAGGGTTGATCTCATTTTGCTTGACATGGTGGATTTTGATTTTATTTTGGGTATGGATTGGTTATCCCCCCACCGTGCGGTCTTCGATTGCTATGCTAAGACCGTTACTTTAGCCGTGCCTGGTATTCCAGCAGTGGTGTGGCGGGGCTCTTGTAGTGGCACGCCAGTTGGGGTGATATCTTTTGTTCGGGCCCAGAGGCTGATGGCTAGCGGGTGTTTGGCTTATTTAGCCTATGTTAGAGATGTTAGTAGGGAGGGTCCTACCGTTGATTCAGTACCTATTGTTCGAGAGTTTACATATGTGTTTCCTGCCGATTTGCCTTGTCTCCTTAATGATCGGGACATTGACTTTCCTATTGAAGTAGAGCCGGGCACTAAGCCCATTTCTATACCACCGTACCGTATGGCCCCCGTAGAGCTCAAGGAACTCAGTGTTCAGAATCAGGATCTCTTAGATAAGGGATTCATTTGGCCTAGTGTATCGCCATGGGGTGCCCCAGTCCTCTTCGTGAAGAAGAAGGACGGTACTATGCGATTGTGCATCGACTACAGGCACTTGAACAAGGTGACGGTGAAGAACCGTTACCCCATGCCTAGGATTGATGATCTATTTGACCAACTTCAGGGTGCCGTGGTATTTTCTAAGATTGATTTAAGATCCGGCTATCACCAGTTGAGGATTAGGGCAGCGGATGTCCCTAAAACTTCATTTAGGACTCGTTACGGCCACTATGAGTTCCTAGTGATGTCTTTTGGGTTGACTAATGCCCCTGCCGCGTTCATGAACTTGATGAGTAGGGTGTTTAGGCCGTACTTGGATTCGTTTATCATAGTCTTCATAGATGACATTCTAGTATACTCGCGGAGCCGGAAGGAGCATAAGCAACATTTGAGGATAGTGCTCCAGACTTTGAGAGGCCAGCGACTTTATGCCAAGTTCTGAAAGTGCAATTTTTGGCTTGAGTCCGTAGCATTCTTGGGGCACGTGGTGTCTAAGGATAGCATTATGGTAGATTTCGCTAAGATTGAGGCCATTCGTGATTGGGCCAGGCCCACCTCTGTGACTGAGATTCGTAGCTTCGTCGGATTGGCAGGCTACTACAGGCATTTTGTTGAGGGATTTTCTACTATAGCAGCGCCTTTGACTCAGTTGACTCGCCGGGATGTTCTGTTTGTGTGAGAGGAGGAGTGTGAGAGGAGCTTTCTGAGGCTTAAGGAGTTGCTTACCACCGCTCCTATATTGACTCTTCCAGTTGAGGGGGAGTGGTTTACTGTTTATTGTGACGCATCCGGCATTGGTTTGGGTTGTGTACTGATGCAACAGGGCCGCGTTATTGCTTATGTGTCGAGGCAGCTTAAGCGGCATGAGCGCAACTACCCCACTCATAAGTTAGAGTTGGCGGCGGTAGTTTTTGCGCTTAAGATTTGGAGGAATTATCTGTATGGAGTTCGATGCGAGATCTATACTGATCACATGAGCCTTCAGTACATTATGAGCCAGAGGGATCTCAATTCGAGACAACGCCATTGGATTGAGCTCCTGAAGAACTATGACCTCTCTATTCTCTCCCATCCGGGCAAGGCGCATGTAGTAGCGGACGCCTTGAGTCGGAAGGCAGTAAGTATGGGTAGTCTAGCCTTTATTTCTACTACGGAGCGACCATTAACTTTTGACATCCAGTCCTTAGCTAACTAGATTATACGACTTGATATCTCTGATTCCCGGTGTGTACTAGCTTATGTAGATGCTCAGTCAACTCTGCTGGAACGCATTCGCAGCCCTCAGTTTGAGGATGAGGACTAAGTGGCACTTCGAGATTGAGTTTTGGGAGGTGACACCGGCCTGGCTACCTTAGATTTGGATGAGGTTTTAAGATTTGGTGATCGACTTTGTGTTCCAAGAGTTGGGGGTTCGATTCAGATGATTCTTACCAAGGCCCATGACTCCAAATATACTATTCATCCAGGCACAACTAAGATGTATCGGGACTTGAGACAACACTACTGGTGGAGTGGCATCATGAGAGATATTACGGATTATGTATCGCGTTGCTTGAGTTGTCAGCAGGTTAAGGCTGAGCATTTGAGGCCCGGTGGCGAGCTTCAGGGATTACCCATTCCTGAGTGGAAATGGGAGAGGATCACCATGGACTTCGTTGTAGGATTACCCCGCACTTCCCGTGGTCTTGATAGTATTTGGGTCATCGTGGATCGATTGACCAAGTCAGCACCCTTCATTCCTATCCATACTTCCTACAGTGCTGAGAGGTTAGCTCGTATCTACATTCAAAGGTGGTTTGTCTTCATGGTGTGCCTGTTTCCATCATCTCAGACCGAGGCCCAATGTTCAAATCTAGCTTCTGGAGGACCTTCCAGGATGAGTTGGGTACCCGTATTGACCTTAGTACAGCTTTCCACCCGCAGACTGATGGTCAGTCGGAGCGCACGATTCAGGTTCTTGAGGACATGTTGCGGGCTTGTGTTATGGATTTTGGGGGTCAGTGGGACCAGTATTCGCCTTTGGCAGAGTTTGCGTACAACAACAGCTACCACTCGAGTATTCAGATGGCCCCATTCGAGGCCTTATATGGTAGGCGTTGTCGCTCTCCAGTTGGTTGGTTTGAGTCTACAGAGCCCAGGCCGCGCGGTACAGACTTGATGCGAGAGGCTTTAGATCATGTGAGGGTGATTCAAGATAGGCTCAGGACAGCCCAGAGTAGACATCAGAGTTATGCAGACCGTAGGCGTCGACCGTTGAAATTTGCTGTTGGTGATAGAGTATTCCTCCGTGTGTCGCCCATGAAGGGTGTAATGAGATTTGGGAGGCGGGGCAAGCTTAGCCCCAGGTATATAGGTCCTTCTGAGATATTGAGGACAGTTGAAGAGGTCACATATGAGTTAGCTTTGCCCCCGACCTTTTCAGCTATTCCACAAGTTTTTCATGTTTCGATGTTGCGCCGGTATGTTCCAGATGAGTTCCATGTGAATCAGTATGATGCGGTTGACTAGGATGACAGTTTGAGATACATTGAGGAGCCAGTTGCTATTTTGGCCAGAGATGTCAGACTGTTGCGTTCCAAAGCCATTCATGTGGTTAAGGTTCATTAGAGACATCGTCCAGTTGAGGAGGCTACCTAGGAGACCGAGCATGAGATGCGGGCGTAGTTTCCCGGCTTATTTGAGCCTTCAGGTACTTCTTGACTCTTACTTTCGCGGACGAAAGTTCTTTTAGTAGTGAATATTGTAATGACCCTCCAGGTCATTTTTAAATTAAAGCATTCATTACATCGTTTAGAGCGTTCCTGTAGCGACCCCAAGTCATTTATGACTTGCTGACACTGACTGTTCGGTCGCCTGGTCGTGTGTTTGTGTTTTAGGCCCGTTTCCCTGTTTTGGAGATTTTATAACTTGAAAAGTTGACTTTGGTCAACCTTCTTGGAAGACGTGCTCAGATGAAAATTCTGACAGCTAGGTTAGCTTCGGAATATCGATTTTGGTCTAGCATGACCATTTGTTCACTTCCCGAGGCTTTAGATTCCCGTTGTGGAATCTGGCTCAAAACGATACGGGATGTGGGACCCACTTTTCATCGAAGCGATCTCCAATGGAATTTCCGACTGCACCGTTGAGTTCAAAATATCATTTCCAATCAGATTCCATATATGGTTTGTGTTTTTACGATTCCGAACGAGTCTGGAACATCAAAATTTAAGTTTGAAGAGTTGTTGAATTCTAACGCGGTGGTGACGTGGCAGCGTGTTGAAATCTGGAAATTTCCAGATTTAAGGATAATTTTCGTCCATTTTTTTCTCCTCATCTTCAAACATAGATATCTCCTCCATTTTGAGCTCAAATTAGGTGATTCAAAAGGCTAATTTCAAGAGAATTTCGTGGGGAATCTAGAGGTGAGCTCAGAAACGCGAGGGGAGGCTTCGTTTGAGGGAAGGAATCGAATTTAGCTACTGCTAGAGTGATTTTGGGAATGAATTGTTGTTGAACTTTGAAAGGTTAGATCTTGATCATCTTAGGTCCGTTTTGAGTCATTCTTGAGGCTAACTTGTAGAGTTTTTCGCAAGGATCGTCCTGGTATAATCTGTGTGGGTTGGAAGGGTCTCGTTTTTCCAGAAATTGGTGATCAAGGGGCTGCCAAGTCGTAAGTCAAGACTTATTAGTGATTTTAATTGTTGGGGCTGATTTGCTATGTTTTAGGCATCTTTTTGTGCTAAATTTTTGGGGTATTAGTTTAGTAAGGTATTTGGGACGTTTTCACGGATTCATTTTCGGGATTCCAATTGTGGGTCCCATAATCCCGTTTTAGACCCAATTTTGGGTTCGTCTCCGAAAAATATAATTTTGTTGTCAACTTATTCGTAATGACGAGGTGATTAACCTTTTGATAATGGGGAAGCATTTGGAGACTGTTCGGAGGGTAAAATCTTTGGTACCGTGAGTCGGAGCACGAGTGATCGGCTTTCAGGTAGGCTATGGCTTTCCCCTTGTGAGATTGAGCATGTTTAGGCAATTGTTTATTGATTTGCTTGAGTATGGAGGGGTTCGAGTGTCGAGCCTACTAAATTTCTATAATTCTTGCCTTAGCCCTTATTTCGGGAAATTGTTGAATTATGACAGCATGACTCTTGATATTATTGAACATCCATACCTTGCGGTGTATATGATAATATTGATTTGAAGTATGTTTGGCCTTACTCTAGACTTAGACAAGTGTTGCTATAGACTTGCGAGGTTTCGGATGCCGTTGGGCAGTAGAACTTTTTCCGACGTCGTTTCGGGTGGTCCAGCTTACCTGTGATTTGATTTTGGCTATTGTACTCGGTTAGAGTCCGTGGTCCAGCCCACCCGTGACCGAACTTTGGCTACAACACCCGGTTCGAGTCCGTGGTCCATCCCATATAGGTTGACTCATTAGCTATAGTACCCGTTTCGAGTCCGTGGTCCAGCTTGCACGTGGTGCATTCCTAATTCCTTATTGAACCTTCAGTTTATTCCTGATAACTTTCATCTGTAGGTTGAGGTTTCGTAAGTTGAAGATGTTCCGATTAAAGTCCGGGACTTAATGAGATCTTGGAATATAATTGAGAATGGTTTAGTTAAAGTCTGGAAATTGGTAATATTGTGGTAGACCTTCTAGACCATTATTTTACTTCAACTGCCGGTGCATCTTCCGGGCTTATAGGGGTCCGTGCAGGTGGTTTCTTTTATTGTGTACGAGCGTACCCGTCGGGTTTATGGGAGCCCGGCGGAGTTAGTTAGATTCCTTATCTTTGTTGCCTGTACGCTCGTGTACATACCCACATATACTACTCTTTTGCCCTTGATTGTGACCCTTTATTTGCATTTCAGTTCACTTTTGCTTATCTTGCTCAGTCGGCCTGACGCCTAGTGGGTACTTGTTGATTTGGTACTCATACTACACTCTGCATCTATTTTCGTGATGCAGGTTCAAGTACTAGCTACCGACATTGATTCGAGCCAGCTGCGGTCGTGATCGGAGGCAAGGGTGAGCACACAACGTCCTGGATTTGCCCGTCTCCTTCTGTACTTACTTTTGCTTGTCATTTGCCTTTTGAGACAGCTTGTTTCTGTGGTCCACTTTTAGGACTTGTACTTTTGTTAGCAGCTCTATACTTATGACGTCCGGGTTTTTGGAGGAATACATTTTGTGTACATAGGTCTAGTCGCTTCCGCCCGTTCATTGCATGCTCTTGTTATATTTATTACTATTTTAGGTTGATTGGTTGTTTTCTACCCTAACATCCCATTACTTCGAGTTCCGGGATATCGGTCGGCTTGCCTACTGGTGGGTCATATAGTAGGCGGCATCAGGTCCTGAGAAATTGGGTCTTGACAAATTGGTATCAGAGTATGAGGCCCGATTCCACGAGCTCTCCAGGCATGCTGCCATGATATTACCTACTGAGGAGGAGAGGGTTCATATTTTTGTTCGGGGTTTGAGACTACAGTTGCGGATTGAGACTCCGACTTTAGTCTCAGCGGGCCGCTCATTTCTGGATGTAGTGGACCATGTCCGCCCTATTGAGCAGCTCCGTCGCGAGGCCCAAGGGGGCAGCGACAAGAGAGCTACACAGGAGGATAGTCATGATAGGCATCATTTCAGACCCCGAGAGTCTTATGATAGATCTCAGCAGAGGTTTCAGTCGGGTCAGTCTAGTCGCCCCTTCCAGGCCTCTCTCCAGGCATCGGATGGTGATCAGCATTGCCATATTGGTTTTAGTGCCGGTCCTAGTCGGGGCCGAGATAGTTCACAGATAGGCACTTTTGGCCGGGGTAGTCGACCTCTAGCTCTCAGTCGACAGTCCCAAGGGTGCTATGAGTGTGGGGAGTTAGATCATTGGGCCCACGAGTGTCTCCATCGCAGGTTAGCCTTGCCCGCTCCACAGGCAGCTAGGCATACGCCAGCGCCAGCACCTCCAACTAGAGGCGGAGGCCAGGGACAGGACCGCAGGGGTGGTCACCAGGGTATACGGGGTGGTCCCCTAGGAGGCAGGTTAGGGGGAAGAGCCGATGCTCAGGGTATGGGAGCCCAGGCCCACTTTTATGCAGCTCCAGCTAGAGCGGATGATGAGACCTCAGACGATGAGATCACAGGTACAGTGTTATTATGCCATCAGCCCGCATCCGTCTTATTTGATCCAGGCTCTACTTATTCTTATATATTTGTTTATTGTGCTCATCGATTAAGTATGAGCCCAGAGCTAATGGTTGAGTCGTTGCGTGTTTCGATCCCGGTAGGTGATTCTTTAGTAGTGGATCAGGTATTTAGATCCTGTGTGGTGACTATTCAGAGGCGTGACACTAGGGTTGATCTCATTTTGCTTGACATGGTGGATTTTGACTTGATTTTGGGTATGGATTTGTTATCCCCACACCGTGCGGTCTTGGATTGCTATGCCAAGACCGTTACTTTAGCCGTGCCTGATATTTCACCAGTGGTGTGGCGGGGCTCTTGTAAGCGCATGCCAGTTGGGGTGATATATTTTGTTCGGGCCTAGAGGTTTATGGCTAGCGG
The DNA here is from genome assembly GCA_029582525.1 of Solanum tacnaense. Lineage (NCBI taxonomy): Eukaryota > Viridiplantae > Streptophyta > Magnoliopsida > Solanales > Solanaceae > Solanum > Solanum tacnaense. The sequence continues at coordinate 46,532 of JAJOOD010003506.1, forward strand.
GTGTTTGGCTTATTTAGCTTATGTTAGAGATGTTAGTAGGGAGGGTCCTACCATTGATTTAGTACCTATTGTTCGAGAGTTTACATATGTGTTTCCTGCCGATCTGCCTTGTCTCCCTCATGATCGTGACATTGACTTTCCTATTTGAAATAGAGCCGGGCACTAAGTCCATTTCTATACGACCGTACCGTATGGCCCCCGTGGAGCTCAAGGAGCTCAGTGTTCAGAATCAGGATCTCTTAGATAAGGGATTCATTCAGCCTAGTGTATCGCCTTGGGGTGCCCCAGTCCTCTTCGTGAAGAAGAAGGACGGTACTATGCGATTGTGCATCGACTACAGGCAGTTGAACAAGGTGACGGTGAAGAACCGTTACCCCATGCCTAGGATTGATGATCTATTTGACCAACTTCAGGGTGCCGTGGTATTTTCTAAGATTGATTTAAGATACGGCTATCACCAGTTGAGGATTAGGACAGCGGACGTCCCTAAAACTGCATTTAGGACTCGTTACGGCCACTATGAGTTCCTAGTGATGTCTTTTGGGTTGACTAACGCCCCTGCCGCGTTCCTGGACTTGATGACTAGGGTGTTTAGGCCGTACTTGGATTCATTTGTCATAGTCTTCATAGATGACATTATAGTATACTCGCGGAGCTGGGAGGAGCATGAGCAGCATTTGAGGATAGTGCTCCAGACTTTTGTTGTAGGATTACCCCGCACTTCCCGTGATCTTGATAGTATTTGGGTCATCGTGGATCGATTGACCAAGTCAGCACAGTTCATTCATGTCCATACTTCCTACAGTGCTGAGATGTTAGCTCGTATATACATTCAAAGGTGGTTCGTCTTCATGGTGTGCCTGTTTCCATTATCTTAGAACGAGGCCCACAGTTCACATCTAGCTTCTGGAGGACCTTCCAGGAGGAGTTGGGTACCCGTGTTGACCTTAGTACAGCATTCCACAAGAAGACTGATGGTCAGTCGGAGCGCACGATTCAGGTTCTTGAGGACATGTTGCGGGCTTGTGTTATGGATTTTGGTGGTCAGTGGGACCAGTATTTGCCTTTGGCAGAGTTTGCATACAACAACAGCTACCACTTGAGTATTCAGATGGCCCCATTCGAGGCCTTATATGGTAGGCGTTGTCGCTCTCCAGTTGGATGGTTTGAGTCTGCAGAGCCTAGGCCGCGCGGTACAGACTTGATGCGAGAGGCTTTAGATCATGTGAGGGTGATTTAAGATAGGCTCAGGACAGCCCAGAGTAGACATCAGAGTTATGCAGACCGTAGGCGTCGACCGTTGAAATTTGTTGTTGGTGATAGAGTATTCCTCCGTGTGTCGCCCATGAAGGGTGTAATGAGATTTGGGAGGCGGGGCAAGCTTAGCCCCAGGTATATAGGTCCTTTTGAGATATTGAGGACAGTTGGAGAGGTCGCATATAAGTTAGCTTTGCCCCTGGCCTTTTCAGCTATTCACCCAGTTTTTCATGTTTCGATGTTGCGCCGGTATGTTCCAGATGATTCCCATGTGATTCAGTATGATGCGGTTGACTTGGATGACAGTTTGAGATACATTGAGGAGCCAGTTGCTATTTTGGCCAGAGATGTCAGACGGTTGCGTTCCAAAGCCATTCATGTGTTTAAGGTTCATTAGAGACATCGTCCAGTTGAGGAGGCTACCTGGGAGACTGAGCATGAGATGCTAGCGTAGTTCCCCGGCTTATTTGAGCATTCAGGTACTTCTTGACTCTTACTTTTGCGGACGAAAGTTCTTTTAGTAGTGGATATTGTAATGACCCTCCAGGTCATTTTTAAATTAAAGCATTCATTCCATTCTTTAGAGCGTTCCTGTAGCGACCCCAGGTCATTTATAACTTGCTGGCACTGACTGTTCGGTTGCCTGGTCGTTAGTTTGAGTTTTAGGCCCGTTTCCCTGTTTTGGAGATTTTATAACTTGAAAAGTTGACTTTGGTCAACCTTCTTGGAAAACGTGCTCAGATGAAAATTCTGACAGCCAGGTTAGCTTAGGAATATCGATTTTGGTCTAGAACAACCATTTGTTCACTTCCCGAGGCATTAGATAACCGTTGTAGAATCTGGCTCAAAACGATACTGGATGTGGGACCCACTTTTCATCGAAGTGATCTCCAATGAAAATTTCGACTGCACCGTTGAGTCCGAAATATCATTTTCAATATGATTCCATATATGGTTTGTGTTTTTACGATTCCGAACTAGTCCGGAACATCAAAATTTAAGTTTGAAGAGTTGATGAATTCTAACGCGGTGGTGACGTGGCAGAGCCACGCGACGCCCCGTGGCAGCGTGTTGAAATCTGGAAATTTCCAGATTTAAGGACAATTTTCGTCCATTTTTTTTCCCTCATCTTCAAATATAGATATCTCCTCCATTTTAAGCTCAAATTAGGTGATTCAACAAGCTAATTTCAAGGGAATTTCGTGGGGAATCTAGAGGTGAGCTCAGAAACGCGAGGGGAGGCTTCGTTTGAGGTAAGGAATCAAATTTAGTTACTGCTAGAGTGATTTTGGGAATGAATTGTTGTTGAACTTTGAAAGGTTAGATCTTGATCATCTTAGGTCCGTTTTGAGTCATTCTTGAGGCTAACTTGTAGAGTTTTTCGCAAGGATCGTCGTGGTATAATATGTTTGGGTTGGAAGGGTCTCGTATTTCCAGAAATTGGTGATCAAGGGGCTGCCAAGTCGTAAGTCAAGACTTATTACTGATTTTAATTGTTGGGGCTGATTTGCTATGTTTTAGGCATCTTTTTGTGCTACATTTTGCGTTATTTGTTTAGTAAGGTATTTGGGACGTTTTCACGGATTTGTTTTCGGGATTCCAATAGTGGGTCCCACAATCCCGTTTTAGACCCAATATTGGGTCCTTCTCCGAAAAATATAATTTTGGTGTCAACTTATTCGTAATGATGAGGTGATTAACCTTTTGATAGTAGTGAAGCATTTGGAGACCGTTCGGAGGGGAAAAGCTCTGGTACCGTGAGTTGGAGCACGCGCGATAGGCTTTCAGGTAGGCTATGGCTTTCCCCTTGTGAGATTGAGCATGTTTACGCAATTGTTTATTGATTTGCTTGAGTATGGAGGGGTTCGGGTGTCGAGCATGCCAAATTTCTATAATTCCTGCCTTAGCCCTTATTTCGGGAAATTGTTGAATTATGACAGCATGACTCTTAATATTATTGAACATCCATACCTTGTGGTGTATATGATAATATTGATTTGAAGTATGTTTGGCCTTAGTCTAGGCTTAGACTAGTGTTGCCATAGAATTGCGAGGTTTCGGATGCCGTTGGGCAGTAGAACTTTTTCCGACGTCGTTTCGGGTGGTCCAGCTTACCTGTGATCTGATTTTGGCTATAGTACCCGGTTAGAGTTCGTGTACATACCCACATTTACTACTCTTTTGCCCTTGATTGTGACCCATTATTTGCATTTCAGTTCACTTTTGCTTATCTTGTTCAGTCGGCCTGACGCCTACTGGGTACCTGTTGATTTGGTACTCATACTACACTCTGCATCTATTTTCGTGATGCAGGTCCGAGTACTAGCTACCGACGTTGATTCGAGCCAGCTGCGGTTGTGATCAGAGGCAAGGGTGAGTACACAACGTCCTGGATTTTCCCGTCTCCTTCTGTACTTACTTGTGCTTGTCTTTTGCCTTTTGAGATAGCTTGTTTCTGTGGTCCACTTTTAGAACTTGTACTTTTGTTAAAAGTTCTGTACTTGTGACTTCCAGGTTTTGGGAGGAATTCATTTTGTGTATATAGGTCTAGTTGCTTTTGCCCGTTCATTGCATGTTCTTGTTATATTTATTACTAGTTTAGGTTGATTGGTTGTTTTCTACCATAACATCACATTACTTTGAGTTCCGGGATATGGGTCGGCTTGCCTACTGGTGGCTCATATAGAAGGCGCCATCAGGACCTAAGAAATTGGGTCTTGACAAATTGGTATCAGAGTATGAGGCCCGATTCCACGAGCTCTCTAGGCATGTCGCCATGATATTACCTACTAAGGAGGAGAGGGTTCGTTGTTTTGTTTGGGGTTTGAAACTACAGTTGCGGATTGAGACTCAGTCTTTAGTCTCAGCGGGCCGCTCATTTCTGGATGTAGTGGACCATGTTCGCACTATTGTGCAGCTCCGTCGCGAGGCCCAAAGGGGAAGCGACAAGAGAGCTAGACATGAGGATAGTCATGATAGGCGTCGTTCCAGACCCCTAGAGTCTTATGATAGATCTCAGCAGAGGTTTCAGTCTGGTCAGTCTAGTCGCCCTTTCTAGGCCTCTCTCCAGGCATCGGAGGGTGATCAACATTGCCATATTGGTTTTAGTGCCGGTCCTAGTCGAGGCCGAGATAGTTCACAGATGGGCACTTCTGGCCGGGGTAACCGACCTTCAGCTCTTAGTCGACACTCCCAAGGGTGCTATGAGTGTGGGGAGTTAGATCATTGGGCCCGCGAGTGTCCCCATCGCAGGTTTGCCATACCCGCTCCACAGGCAGCTAGGCATACGCCAGCTCCAGCACCTCCAGTTAGAGGCGGAGGCCAGGAACAGGACCGCAGGGGTGGTCACCAGGGTATACGGGGTGGTCCCCGAGGAGGCAGGTTTGGGGGAAGAACCGATGCACAGGGTAGGGGAGCCCAGGCCCACTTTTATGCAACTCCAGCTAGAGTGGATGCTGAGACCTCGGACGACGTGATCACAGGTACAGTGTTAATATGCCATCAGCCCGCATCCGCCTTATTTAATCCAGGCTCTACTTATTCTTATATATCTGTTTATTGTGCTCCTCGATTGATTATGAGCCCCGAGCTATTGGTTGAGCCGTTGCGTATTTCGACCACGGTTGGTGATTCTTTAGTAGTGGATCAGGTATTTTGATCCTGTGTGGTGACTATTCAGAGGCGAGACACTAGGGTTGATCTCATTTTGCTTGACATGGTGGATTTTGATTTGATTTTGGGTATGGATTGGTTATCCCCCCACCGTGAAGTCTTGGATTGCTATGCCAAGACCGTTACTTTAGCCGTGCCTGGTATTCCACCAGTGGTGTGGCGGGGCTCTTGTAGTCACACGCCAGTTGGGGTGATATCTTTTATTCGGGCCCAGAGGTTGATGGCTAGCGGGTGTTTGGCTTATTTAGCTTATGTTAGAGATGTTAGTAGGGAGGGTCCTACCGTTGATTCAGTACCTATTGTTCGAGAGTTTACATATGTGTTTCCTACCGATCTGCTTGGTCTCCCTCCTGATCGTGACATTTACTTTCCTATTAAAGTAGAGCCGGGCACTAAGCCCATTTCTATACCACCGTACCGCATGGCCCCCGTAGAGCTCAAGGAGCTCACTGTTCAGATTCAGGATCTCTTAGATAAGGGATTCATTCAGCCTAGTGTATCGCCTTGGAGTGCCCCAGTCCACTTTATGAATAAGAAGGACGGTACTATGTGATTGTGCATCGACTACAGGCAGTTGAACAAGGTGTCGGTGAAGAACCGTTACCCCATGCCTAGGATTGATGATCTATTTGACCAACTTCTCGGTGCCGTGTTATTTTCTAAGATTGATTTAAGATCCGGCTATCACCAGTTGAGGATTAGGGCAGCGGACGTCCCTAAAACTGGATTTAGGACTCGTTACGGCCACTATGAGTTCCTAGTGATGCCTTTTGGGTTGATTAACGCCCATGCCGCGTTCATGGACTTGATAACTAGGGTGTTTAGGCCGTACTTGGATTCGTTTGTCATAGTCTTCATAGATGACATTCTAGTATACTCGCATAGCCGGGAGGAGCATGAGCAGCAATTGAGGATAGTGCTCCAGACTTTGAGAGGCCAGCGACTTTATGCCAAGTTCTGAAAGTGCGAGTTTGGCCTTGAGTCCGTAGAATTCTTGGTGCACGTGGTGTCTAAGGATAGCATTATGGTACATCCCGCTAAGATCGAAGCTATTCGTGATTGGGCCAGGCCCACCTCTGTGACTGAGATTCGTAGCTTCGTCGGATTGGTAGGCTACTACAGGCATTTTGTTGAGGGATTTTCTACTATAGCAGCGCCTTTGACTCGGTTGACTCGCAGGGATGTTCCGTTTGTGTGGTCGGAGGAGTGTGAGAGGAGCTTTCTGAGGCTTAAGGAGTTGCTTACCACCGCTCCTATATTGACTCTTCCAGTTGAGGGCGAGGGGTTTACTGTTTATTGTGACGCATCCGGCATTGGTTTTGGTTGTGTACTGATGCAGCATGGCCGCGTTATTGCTTATGCGTCGAGGCAGCTTAAGCCGCACGAGCGCAACTACCCCACTCATGACTTAGAGTTGGCGGCGGTAGTTTTTGCGCTTAAGATTTGGAAGCATCACTACCAAAAAATTTCCTTTTAGCCACGGTCTCGAAAATTGTTGCAAAATTAGCTAAAAAATAAAAAATTCTCTACATAGTACGAACTGTGGCTAAACATCTGTGGCTAAAATAGGCGGGTAAAATTTCATTCCCTCCCTTTATTTTTTCATTAGCCTCTTTTTCTATTATTTCCCTCTACTCATTCTCTTTTCTGTCACTTCACCCAAAATCAACCCCCAAAATTTAAATCGATTTCTGCCCAAAATTCAACTCTCTTCTTCGAAATCAATTTCTGTCAAAAGCTTCTTCAAATAGTTGTGTAATGTGGTAAGTTTGCATCGTTTAACTAACAAATCTTTGGAATCTAGTGTATTTAAACTCAAAATTGAATGTAGGGTTTTGGATAAAGTTTTTGTTTATTGAGTTATGAGCTTTTGAAATCTGCAATTTGATGCGTTTTTATTGGGTTTTCTTGTTGTAAAGAATAGAAATTTTAGTGGTAGGTTATACATCCTACTTTATTTATGTTGGAAAAATCATGTTCACACCTCTGGAAAGATTGATGGATATATTTTCACCACGAATTTTGTAGATAAGATTATACATTGGAGGAATTATTACCATAAATCGATAACCTATATACTTATATATAAATCTTGAGAGGTGTGAGTAGATCTCCTTTTTTTGTTCTGTGCATTTCAAACCATGTTCTAGTTATCGTTTGTTTCTGTATAAGGAACATAAATTTAAGTCCAACATTTGAAAAATTAAAGAGCAGTGCCTATTTGGGATCAAATACATTACTACTTGTTTTAAGTTTTATTGGGTTTTCTAGTTGTAAGAGCACAATCATTGTTAGAAAGCCTATGAGGACGACAATCTGACAACAATAGCACAACTTCTCTAAATTTTGATCAACTAGATGACCAAGTTATGAATGAGAATATCACAACTCCTACTCTCGGTAATAACAATTTAATTTCTTCTTCAAGTTTTGTTGGAGCTAGCTCACAAGTGAAAAATGAGTCGTTACTTGTCCACATTAGAGGTTAGAAGTAATTTCATATTAGAGTTGATTGTTGCTTTTTATTCTTTATTATTAGTTTTTTATTATCATTACTTTTTATTTGTGTTAATGGCTTATTAAAATGATAGATACTTCAACCGGAGAAGTTACTACTCAAAAGATGCAATCAAATTGAGTTTGGAACTTTGAAAAAAATTAAAAAATCATGGTGGAACTAAATGGTGATGGAAAAGGAAGTGACGATGGTTCAAATTTGCTTGTGAGATATCTTGGCAAACTTTCTCAAATGTTTGTATTTTGTCCCATATTAGTTGAGTGAAGGGATAGGATGCCACATGAAAAAACAAAACGACAATGACAACTTATTGAGGTAACTAGCTAACTTTATTGCCATTCAAATAATGTTATCTTTTTCAATAGGTACTGATTTATGAATACAAACATATTTGAAGGAGAATTTTGAGTTTGATTATGAGATTGGATTTAAATGGGTGATGTAATCTTTACGCGAGAGGTGTAGGGCCCTTAAATATCAGTTACGATGTAATAACTTCTACTCCAACAAAAGTAAAGAAGAGCTACTTGCCAAGCCTCCCGAAAATGTGGATTCTATTGATTGGACTGCCTTTGTGCATCACTGTAATGAGGATAGGATGAAGGTAATTGTTGTTCATAAGTTGATTCTTTCTTTCTCTTATTTTTTGGGTAAATAATTTTTATTAATAACCAAAATGGACTTTACATCTCAAGGAAAAAATAAAAAACAGAAGGATAGGTTCGATATTCATTCAAAATCTCTAGGCTTGCATATGTAGACTCTTAGAAAAATAATAATTTCAACACAGTTTACGTTGGGTATACATTCAGTTCTCCTAGTTTTCTAGCCGACTAAGGTCACAAATTGGCTCTCAAATATACTTTTTGAAGGATGATTTTGATCATGACTTCATCTATTCTTCTTGGCTTTGGAATATCCTCAGTTAGACATCTGCCACAAGTGTTAAATTATCCTTGTAAGTGTCATTCTGTAAATAGCATCCCATGAAACATTTCCTTTGCATTAGTTTTCACCCCATCGCAATTCACCCTGCTACTCCATTGGACTCCTGCTACAGAACAACTTTACTTCAGGAAAGTATGGAAAGGAAGAAATATGAAACTTTCTTAACTCCTAAGTTATGTACATACACAATATAACTCATTTTGTACATTTAAATATGCCTTCAACTATAAAGACAATAAGAATTAGAAGTTATAACTTATAAGCTAAATTTGTAGAGACAAAAATGGATGAAAATTACTAGTTACTTATAAGAAACCTATGTTGTAACATCCAACAATTTAAAATGAATATGAAGAAGCTTGAAATTGGAAGTAGTCATTTTTTTGGAAAGAAATTCAGAATCTGGAAATTCGGCCAAGTGTGGAAATCAGTGAGTTTTTGGCCAACTTTGAGCAGTCATAACTCCTAGATCAGGATGAGCAAGGAGTAGTTCCAATTATTTTTGGAAAGCCCTTGGAACGATCTTTCCAACGCCACTGAGTTTGCTCAATTTCGAGTTCGTATGAGCGAGTTATGCTCGTTGAAAGTTGGGCAGTTGGCAGGGAATCCGTCCGGAAAATTTAAGGGCATTTTGCCTTTTCACAAATCTTTTCTTTTGAGGTTATATTGTTGTGTTAGGCTGTTTGTGGATCATTTTTGTTCCATTTTAAAAGAGTAAGAGTTAGGGTTCTTGAGAGTGAAGAAGAAGAAGAACTTGGAGCTAGGGCTTGGGTTGAAGACGTTTTC
>JAJOOD010003509.1:0-31695 GCA_029582525.1 Solanum tacnaense
GGCTTCGCTTTGCATGGTGTGGGGCTTGAACCTGCGACCTAAGCCACAAATCCTCCACCTTTTTCCACTAGAGCTAAGCCTTGGGATCCACTTAAATATCGGGCTTCGCTTTGCATGGTGTGGGGCTTGAACCTGCGACCTAAGCCACAAATCCTCCACCTTTTGCCACTAGAGCTAAGCCTTGGGATCCACTTAAATACCAGGTTTCGCTTTGCATGGTGTGGGGCTTGAACCTGCAACCTAAGCCACAAATCCTCCACCTTTTGCCACTAGAGCTAAGCCTTGGGATCCACTTAAATACCGGGCTTCGCTTTGCATGGTGTGGGGCTTGAACGTGCGACCTAAGCCACAAATCCTCCAACTTTTGCCACTAGAGCTAAGCCTTGGGCTCCACTTAAATACCGGGCTTCAATTTGCATGGTGTGGGGATTGAACCTGCGACCTATGCCACAAATCCTCCACCTTTTGCCACTCAAGCTAAGCCTTGGGGGCAGTCACAGCAAGATCATTATGCAAGCTTTCGATGGAAATTGGCCTTGACAATTGAAGATCATCCAACCTTTTCAAGTTAACAAGCAGTGAATATTCAGCATCACCATCCTGCAACAACAAAAAATTGCACATTTAACAAAAATGCATCAATAAAACACATAGTCCCCTTCAATTTGTTAAGGGCACATACAGCAACTTCTTTTATTGCAGATTTAAGTGATAATGAGCTCATCTTCAATCCCCTTCTATTTGTTAAGGGGAAAGTCCTGTAACTCCCCACCACTCTCTGTAGCACAGAAGTTCAGAGCTTTTACACAAGATCTCAGAGCTTCCTTCTCACCATGCTTAAATATTGCCTTTTTCATCAGAAGGAAAGCAGTTTTAAAATTCTGGAAAAGCAAAATAAAACAGCTTTTAGTTACCAGTTCAAAATAAATTACTTCATAATAGCAATCCCCTATATAGTTCACGATCTTAATAAGTTTAATTGTTCAAGATGCAAGCTTTTCTACAGTTTAAAGATAAATTAAAAGTGTCAGAGCTATACTACTATTCCTCTATACAACTATTCCTCTATACAACAATAAGGTATGAGCTAGAGCTACGACCAATGAAGAGAAAACATTGAATGGGACAGCAAAGACCACCTGTGATATTTAGTTGGCGTTCACAAAGCTTCTAGAACTTCTGATGAATGGATTCATCAGGAGAGTACCCCAAAGCTTCTAGCTCCATGAATGATGCAAGGTTTGCTTTCCTGAACAGCCACCACTGCTCTGAAAAAACAACACAACCTAGACCAAGAAAAACAACAAACTCAATTAACCAAAAGAGAACATAGTAGGCACTAACAGGAGATAAGTGAACATATAATTTTTGGAATAATGCTTACCCTACATGCAAGTTGACTTGCACGAAGACAGTAGCGACTAGCTAGAAGATCCTTTTCAAGGATAGTAAGTTTAGCCCTCCATGGTGATGATGCAACGAAGGCCTTCTCCCTTCAACATTAATTCAAAAGCCTTGTTGATTTAAGAAAATGGGAGTGTATGAGTGATGAATTTATCCAATTCAAGTTCCTTATTCATGTATTTCTCAACAACAGAAGGAATATCCGAACTAGGTTTGCAGTTTCCAAAGAAGGTTTCTTTGAGAGTCCTTTCATTCAGAAAGTTCATAGGGTATGTCTTGAACAAAGCTTCCTTATGGGGTACACCAACAAGTACAGCCACTCCCCACCCCTGATAATTAATTACGATAATGTTCGTTAAGATAAATGTATTAATAAGAACATACAATTAAGGAAATTTGATGATAGAAAACATACATCATGGACACATTCAAATGCTGGAATCATAGCATCAATATGGCCAGTACATTCCACACTCCTATCGACTCCACCATCAGTCATCTCAGCAATTACCTGATCAAATAATCAAAATTCAAGAAAAGATGATCAACTATAACTCACAACTGTCTTTTTTTTCTTTCGCGAAATGATCCATTAGGAGAAGTAAATATGAGTACCTCTTGAACTGGTTTACTATAATCCTTTGGGTTCACAAACTGTGTCACACCAAATTTCTTAGCTGTAGAATAGAAGTAAAATGGATGAATTAGTTGCTTTGCTATGAGACAAGTTACAAGGAAGGAATTATAAAATAATGGATCAAGAATGTGTAAGGCACAAGTTAATTACCTTGCTCAAATCAGCTAGCATTTAAATCAACACCAATTATCCTTGAAGCACCAACAATTCTTGCTCCTTCTGCAGCCTGACCAAATGAGATCAGATCATTAGAAAGATTAACATATATATGGATAAAAACAAAACAGAACAAGAAAGTTATTTGCCATGTGAAGAATACTCACAGCAAGGCCTACAGCCCCCAGTCAAAAAATAGCCACACTTGAACCTTTTGTTGGTTTAGCAACATTCAAAGTTGCTCCAAGGCTTTCAAAAACATCTGCAAATAAAGGAATGAACGTCCTATCATCAGCATGTGTAAACCACCTCAATAGATATACACAAAAAGGATTCAACAGCGAGAAAGTAAAATCTAATTAGAATCGGTTAAAGAGGAATTGAAGCAAGCAAGCACAACAAAACAAAACTAATCTGACTAGCTTCTGATGGTTTCATTCCTTGAATAGGAAGTGAGTCACCTTCAAAGAACAGGATTATTTGTAGTGACTTTTTTTTGGGGACTGATAGGGTATAACTGAAGTGACTTTTCAAAGAGGAATGAGTAATTCTTATGGAATAATCACAGAAGGCCTTTGATTGTAGCTATGCATGTGGCTCCCAAAGCGATCAAAATGCTACAGAAATGCTACAGGAATGCCCTTCCCATATAGTTGGGAAGTCACTGGTTGAAAAGAGACATCAAATGGAGCAGGCAAGCTAGCTGATTTGACCATTCCACCATATATCAACATTTTTAGATCTTAAAAAAAACTAGATTCATGCTATGATACGAAGCATGATACAAAAAATTAATTGTTCTAGATGCAGGCTTTTTTTGAAACTGGTTTAAATATAATACTGTTAGAGCCATACAATATTCCTCCATACAACAGTAAGATGTGAGCTAGAACTGCCATGAATTGAAAGAAAACAATGAATGGGAGAGCAAAAACCACCTGGAATATGTAGTTGGCGTTAACAAAGTTTCCAGAACTTTTGAAGAATGGATTCATCTGGAGAGTGCCCCAAAGCTTCTAGCTCTGTGGATGCAAGGGTTGCTTTCCTGAAACAGCCACCATTGTTCTGAAAAAACAACGCAAACCTAGACCAAGAAAAACAACAAACTCAATTAACCAAAAGAGAAAATAGAAGGCACTGACAGGAGATAGGTACTAACAGGAGATAGGTGGAACATAGATGTTTGGAAAAATGGATACCCTACATGCAAGTTGACTTGGAAAAATGGATACCCTACATGCAAGTTGACTTGCACGAAGACCTTCCGGAGATTTATTAGTCAGGAAGGACTGTGCCATAGTTTATGATAAGAGTGTAGGCACCAGTAAACATGCAGACGCATGTTAAGAAGAAGAAATGCAATAACCTAAACAAGTAAATTAAAGCAGTTGTGTATTGGCAAGACTACGAAAAAGAATTATTCAAACTACAATATACCCACCTCGTCATCAATACTTCTGAAGTTTTTGAGAGTCTCTGCAAGATCTTTATGCAAACTTTCAATGGAAATTTGTCTTGACAATTGAAGTTCATACAACCTGTTCAAGTCAACAAGCAGTGAGTATTCATCATCACCATCACCATCACCATCCTGCAACGACAACAATTGCACATTTGACCAAGCTGCATCAATAGAACACAGTCACCTTCAATTTGTTAAGGGCACATACAGCAACTTCTATTATAGCAGATTTAAGTTTGATAATGAGCTCATCTTCAATCCCCTTTGATTTGTTAAGGACGAAGTCCTGTAACTCCCCACGACTCTCAGTAGCACAGAAGTTCAATGCTTTTACACAAGATTCTACGAGCTTCCTTCTCACCATTCTGAAAAAATGCCTCTTTCACCAGAAGGACAGAAGATTTAAAATCCTGGAAAAGCAAAAGAAAACAGCTTTTAGTTACCAGTTCAAAAAAAATTATTTCATATTGGCAATCCCCTATACAGTTCATAATCGTAATAAGTTCCACAAATGCACCTGAAGGAAGACTTGGCAGACATCTGTGGGAGCATTTAATGAAATTCTCCATCTTAAATACTACACTTCTCCATACTGCACTAATGCCTATTTCTGGAACAATGATACGTTGACAATGAGCTCATCTTCAATCCCCTTCAATTTGTTGAGGGTGAAGTCCTGTAACTCCCAACAAATCTCAGTAGCCCAGAAGTTCAAAGCTTTTATACAAGATCTCAGAGCTTCCCTCTCACCATGCTTAAAAAATGCCTCGTTCATCAGAAAGACAGCAAATTTAAAAATCTGGAAAAGCAAAAGAAAACAGCTTTGAGTTACCAGTTCAAAAAAAAATAATTACTTCATATTAGCAATCCCATATATAGTTCATGATAGTAATAGGTTTCACAAATGCACCTAATCTTGTCTTTTAAGAGAATAGAGCTCTAGGTTCATATGAACAATGAGTTCAAGAAGATAGGGAATTTTTGCTTTGTCAGACATAAATTTGCGCATAAGCTGTGGATAATTCCTCATCATAGCAATGGTATCACGCATAGAACTTTCAAACACGTCCTGGAGATTACAGCATAAGCATTCAAAGAATTCAGTATCCCGGAGTAGTATGGCGGAACAACACCAACATAATTTGTCATTGACAAAGAACACTTAAGAAGAAACCTTACCAAATTACCTCAAACATCATGTTCAATAGTCCAGCCATTGCAGCTTTCGGATCCTTCTCATAGTGTTCCACCCAATGCTTGGTCTTTTCTCAAACAATAGCGACTAGCTAGAAGCTCCTTTTCTAGGACAGTAAGTTAAGTCCTCCATGGTGATGATGCAACGATGACCTTCCCCCTTCAACATTAATTCAAAAGCCTTGTAGATTTCAGAATATGGGAAGTGTATGAGTGATGAATTTCTCCAATTCAAATTCCTTATTCATGTATTTCTCAACAACAGAAGGAATATCTGAATGAGGTTTGTAGTTTCCAAAGAAGGTTCCTTTGAGAGTCCTTTCATTTAGAAAGTTCATAGGGTGTCTTCAACACAGCTTCCTTATGGGGTATACCAATAAGAACAGCCACTCCCCACCCCTGAAAATTAATTACGACAATGTTCATTAAGATTATTGTATAAATAAGAATATACAACTAAGGAACTATCTTTTTACACCAATAATAAAAAGATACAATACAATTCCATCTAACTTTATGGATGGAATTGGACAAAAGTAAGTTGCCATCTCATAGACAAAAGAACAATATTTACTTTCTAAAAGATAAAGAGAGACCCAAAAGCTATAGTCAAAATATAAAACCAAGAGAAAAGATAGTCGAACAATTACATACATAAAATCAGTCAGAGCAAAGTAAAGGTGAACAGATGGCCAGAACATGCACACTGGCAAATGCAAAGATCAGCTCATAATCATGGAACTTCGAAATCAAACTTACCAGTCATCCACTTCAAGAAATCCCATAAGCAAGCCCAGGGGTTGACTATTTTCTAGCTCCGAGGAACGCTCAGCAACTGCCTCTGTTTCCATGTCAAATGCAGCATACAGATCCACCGTCACATCTCCTTGCTTCTCTTCATCCATGAGATCCTTCCCAGTAGCAGCAACAATTATTCTACCTATTTTGTTAGCCTACATGAATCCAAGAGGAAAGCTAAAATAACCCACTAACCAAACAAGCACGCAAAATTTCAAGCTAAAATACCCGCATTGAACAGAAGTATTCACACTAGAAAATGTTGGAACCTCATCAAGTCTTTTAGCTAAAAATGCATTGTAATGGTCAAAAGCAGCATCCTCCTTGGGAAGTAAATGTGCATAACTGAAACAAAAACCAGGTCGCCAGTAGCAATAAGTTGAATTAAATCCAATAGTCCAGGTTACCTACCAAGAGCCAACTAGAAAGCCCAATTAGGCTTTGGGCCTTTCACAACTCAAATTAATCAGTAGATGCTTTTGCTTTTGCACAGAATAAGCAACTTCTTATATCAATAAACAAGAGTATGTAAAGATCCTACTTATTATCCCAAAAGGAGAAGACACATAAATAGCATATTGTTTCCCTGTATTCATTTTATCAAGCTTACAAGTCTCTGCCTTTTGTTGCCTCCCTAGTGCCCTTTGACACCAATCTCAGGGAAACATCCTATTTTATTATTATATTAAATGATCTTTTAGATGATAACATTCATATCATCCTTTTACAAGCAGTATGTTGTACATAAAAGAAGCCACGAAAAAACTACACAAGATAATCTTAACTCCTTAAAAATACTTTGGTCCAACGAATAACAGTGCCTTTAATTATCTATTTTGTTTTACTATCATAATTCACATTAGTCGCCAGCATCATCAGAAGGCATCGGTATCCTATACTCTTAGTTATGTCAATGTGCAAGAGATAATAACCAAAATCACCAAGTCAAACTCTTAGTTTTTTGATAAAATACACAACTTTTTCTACATTCTTTTTGACAAGGTAAATTTCTCGATTTGTGCATGTCATCCAAATTATATTTATACATAAAGAAGGTGTCCGATAAAATACACAGTTAAATTACCATCTACGGTTTGTGAAATAGATAATAAATAACAAAACCCATTTCTGCAAGAGCAAAATAAAGAGAGAAAAAACCACTCAAGCACGAAGAAAGACATAATACTTGCTAGCAAGAAAGGTGGATGTTCATGCACTCTTTTATGCACAACAGTTATTCAGAGCTTATTTAAAGCCTAATGTTCACTACAAAAGTTAAGTATCCTTTTTGGCACTCAAATCTTTAAAGAAATTGTAAAGCGGAGGAGGAAAAGGTGGGTTGAGGTAACCAAGTATACAGATATACTCACATGCTATCAACATCAATGAAGTCTCTTTTCACCAGCAAGGCCGTCAGCTGATAAAGTTCACTTGGAACAGGATCATTTACTTCCAGGCGTTGGTAGTATTGAAACTTAAACCCCAGAATCTGGGAGGCATGGGACTGCAAATAATGGAGAGACAATGGAAAACAAATGCACTTTCAAGACTGGGAGAGCTCCACAAAACAAGAAAACAATAAGACAACCACAATTATACCTTGGGAAATATGGGAATCAAGTCCAAAAATATACTATTTACCAGGCTGACGTTCAAAACACTCCAAAGACAGAACTGAACACTGAACTTTCAAAGGTTTAAAAGGAATGGAAGTCAAAAAATGGATTAAACAGAGTAGTAATGTACGATATCATTATGGATAAAGAACGTACAATATCAAAGACTCGGTTTGGATCCAAATCAAAGTGCCCAATCAACAACTGCATATGGTCCAAGAATTAGAAATACATAAAAATAAGATTTCAGTTAGCAAAGTGCTGAGTTGAAATAAAACCTTGATTATACCAACTGTAGCAGCTGAAGCATTATGGTTAGAACCCTCTGGAATTTGACAAAGGAGAGTAACCTACAATTACAGTCAATGGAGGGTCAAAATAAAGGAGAAAACTGAAGTTGAGCTACAAAGAAGTGGAGACAAGAGGAAAACATCACCAAAAGCAAGCATGAACTTCTAAAATTTGCCTAATCTAAAGAACAAACACAGAGAAGTTTGCTTTGTACAAAGCAAGAAAGGAATGGGATAATCCTTTTGCTTGGAAGGAGAAGTGTGATTTCGGTCTTTCTTCCCTTACTTTAATCCATTGACTAAAGAAAGGGAAAGGATGAAAGTTCGCACCAGACACTCCCTTGTATCTGTAACCATCAGTGTTTAAGGGCAAACCAGTTTTCAATGGACAGGCAGAAGTCCTCCAGTCACCTCCCACACTTACGTGTCATTTAGTTGCACTTAATGGGGTCTGAATCTGAATGCTTCAGATCTCGGTCCATTAAGTGCATTTGTTTTTTTTGCATTTTAAAATCTCTTAATGAGGGAGGCAAGACTGAAATGATTCGGACATGCAAAGACAAGATGCGCATATGCCCCATAGAGGTGTGAGAGGTTGTCTATGGGGGTCTGAGGAGAAGTAGAGGTATGCCGAAGAAGTATCAAGCAGAGGTGAGTATACAGGACATGGAACACCTACAGCTTACCGAGAACATGATCCTAAATAGGAAAATATGGCGGTCGAGGATTACATTAGAAGGTTAGAAGGTAGTTGAGCATTGTCTAGTTTCCCTCATCACTATTATTAATATTACGCTCCTATCTTGTTCTTCGATTTTATTGTTGCATGTTTGCTTTGCTTCGGTTATCGTACTATATGTTGTTACTATTGTTCTTTTCTCCATTATTTTCGATCTCACTGTTTTACTATTGTATTTCTTTTACATACTAACTTTTATATAAAGTCATATTCTTTAATTGAGCCGAAGATCCATCGGAAACCTCTCTAGCTTCAAAAGGTAAGGGGTAAGGTGCGCCTACACACTACCCTCCTCAGACACCACTTGTGGGATTACACTAGGTATGTTGTTGTTTAATGGGTCTGAACAGACCGGAATAAATCACAATTCAGACATATTTAGAAACGCTACTTTTATTTCCTGAAAAGTTCACGCTTCTCTTTTTCTCTTCGACAGAAAATTTCATACCTCTTTTATATTCAAGAATGGTAACAGTATATTTAAAAACACTAAGGAAGTGTTGAACCATATTTACAGCAACAGAATAGATCAAAAGTGATCTATCTACAGACTACCTAACATATCTAACAGAGAATCTGTATTCTCTACATGGTTTAATTTACACCAAATATAAGACAAAATGATACAATTCATCTTAACTTTTTGCATAGAATTGCATGTCTTAAAAAATTCTGAGTTCCTCTCAGACCACCATATGCAAGCAGGGACCACTCCACCACTGTTTCTGTCTCACTATGTTCCCCTTGTTGTTCCAGGTTATAGAAGATCAGCAGAATTAACAGACATAGTCCATCTACACCCCCACCAAGTTTAGGAACATAGCCACAATTGCAAGTGAAAGACAATATAAACAGATGGCCATTGGATTTTAAAGCTTTTCCACATAAAACACACCTTGAACACAATTGAAAGCCCTCTGTTCTTGAGTTTTCTTGAGTTAGGCAAGCTTCTCTAGCAACCAGATAGGAACTTTAGCCTTCCAAATACACTTCCATGGCCAATTTACAATGGATTGGCCTGCCTGTGAAAGGTTAAGATGCTCTGATTTAACAGTATAAATCCCATTCTTGTTTTTGTTCCAATAAAGAGTATTCTTCCTCCTTTTTGAAGCTTCTAAGCTAAATTAAAAATCATTAATTCTCCCCAGATCCCAATCATTTAAACCTCTCCTGAAGATGATATTCCATCCATTCAATCCCCAAGCACTATCCAGTTTGATGTCAGGAAGTGATGCTATAGAAAAAGAACTCAGGAAACATGTCTTTTAGTGTACCATGACCTACCCATTTATCATGCCAAAATGAAGTCCTCCTCCCATTACCCACCCTTGTACTAGTATTCATCTGAAAAGAATCGCATAGTTGCCTGCTAGCTTTCCAGACCCTGTCCCATGAGGGTTGTTGATTGGACTTGTACACCACTGATCTGTGTGGTTCTATTTTTCACCAATGACTAAACTCCACAAGGCATCAAGGTCAGAATTGTACCTCCACAACCACTTCATGAGTAAGCTTTGATTATGTGCTTCTAAGTTCCTACGGTCCATCCCCCCTTCCTTTTTGCTGGTAATGAGAGATTCCCAATTAACCAAGTGCATGTTCCCTATCTTCCTCACTCACGAAAGCTCTCTCTTTAAAATTGAAAGACAAAAGTAAGAACTCCAGTTAAATAGCCATCACCCATTTTTCTCTTTTTTTCATTGCTAATTTATTTTGGATTTTCACATACTGCTTCCTTTCACTTTTACTTATATACAATACTAGAAATAGATAACTTTTACTTGTCCAATTTGGAATGCGAAGAGATGACTTGTCATTTTAGACCTATTTTACATTTATTAAGTACTAATCATTTCATTTCCCAACATGTAGCTGACTTATAATAATTAGGGGTGATATAGCAAAATTTCCATTTTATTGAATTTAAAAGAACAATACATAATACAGGATAGTATACAAAGAGAAAAACATAATTTCCACCCGTGCTTTCAACAATAATTGAGGAAGTCAAGCCTAAAATTTATATATAATCTCAAACTGCAATAATAAAAACTACAGAACATTAGTCCAACTAGAAGACCACAACTTCCATTCCTCCTTTCAACATAATAAAATTTCAGAATGACACGCAAACTAGAAGACCATAATTTCCACTGTGCTTTCACCAATAATCTAGAAACAAAGCCTAAATATCTGTAGATTCTCAAATCCAAATTAAAACATCAAAACTACTGTAACAAAACCTACAAAACAGCAGACAAAATTTATAATACCAATTAAACACTGATGAGCATTTCTAGCAGAAGTGCCTCCTAAAGCCTTACTCGGACGATTCTTCTCTCTCTTCCTCATTCACAGTGTTGTGTAATTGCCCTTCGTTAACCCTAGTTTGAGTTCTCATTCGTTTTTGTACACGATTAACTCAATAATTACGTCTCAACTATTAACTTAATCAGTTGAATACGTTGAAATAAAAAACCAAACTCACCATAGGACGATTCGTTGTTTCCGACACCACTGGTTCCTCCACAATAGCACCAGAGTTTTCAGAATCCTCGAACGATTCTTCTCTCTCTTCCTCATTCACACTGCTGAGTAATTGCTCTTCTTTAACCCTAGCTTGAGTTCTTGTTCGTTTCTGTACACGATTAACCCAATAATTGGGTCTCAACTATTGACTTAATCAATTGAATACTGTTGAAATAAAAAACCAAACTCACCATACAACAGATTCGCTGTTTCCAACACTCCTCCGAGAATTGCTGTCGCTGTAAGCCCTAGAAACCGAAGCAAAAAAACGTGAATTATACAGAAGAACGAGACGGTGAGAAAATGCAGAGAATCGCTGTTTCCGACTCACCATACGACGATTGCTGTTTCCGACACCACTGGTTCGTCCTCTGTGAATTGATGTTGCTGTAAGCCCTAGAAACCGAAGCAAAGATCAGAAAATTTCCGAAACCCACCAAGAGAGAAACCCTATATCGACGAATCGACGGTGGCGGTGGAAAAGAGAGCCGAGAGTCCCAAGAGAGCCCAGCGCATGTTAGCGTTAAAGGCTCCAGATTTTTTGTCTGAGAGGAGAACATACAGAAGAAAGAGACGGTAACAAAAAGCAGATATTTTTCCATTTCAGTAACTCGCCTAGCCTTATTATGTCTAATGGCATTTAAATTTAAATAAATTAGACAATATGTATAAAAAAATTTAATTTAAAGATCAAAATTTGAATCTAGTATTAAAAATAATTTCTAACTTTAACGAAAATATAAATATAATTTGCAAAGCATATTGCAATATCTTTAGTCTAAAAGCACACTCCTTTCTAGTTTAAATTTGCAAAATAAAACGATTTTAATTTAATCAAATATAAATTCATAAAATAAGGATGCACAAAATTAGTTTTGTCCTAAATTATTAGAAAACTATTTTTGTTCAATATATATTGCTAATTTCAAAATTATTTATTTATATAGATTTTTTTTTATTGAGATTGATAAGGATAGTTGCAAACCACTTTATCTCTAAAAAATAATGCAATTAATTATTTTTTTATTGATAAGTATAAAATATTTTTAAAAATCTATAAATTAATTCATAAGTCAAATTTACATGAAGTGAGACAGAGATTGAAAGGTAGGTTATGTGTAAATGTTTTGTAATTTTGTTAGGTATTGTTTTAATTAATAAGTTAATTCAAGAATTTGTTGAGGTGTTTTTATGTCTTTTTCTTGATTTTTATGATCTTCAGACGTTTATGATTTAAAAGTTTTGATATTTTTCAGGAAGTAACGAAAAATAAAAAAAATTGATATTCTAGGTTATGTGTAGATGTTTTGTAATCAAAATTTTTTATTTTTCGTCACTTCCTGAAAATATCAAAAAATTTAATTCGTAAAGATCAGAAAAATATAAAAATCAAGAATAAAACATAAAAACACCTCAAAAAATTACTGAATCGCACAATTCTCCTTAAAATATCAATACGAATAAAATATTAAAAATGCACATTTTTCGTGACTGCCCGAAAAATATCAAAAATTTTAATTCATAAATGTCCGAAAATTATAAAAATTAAGAAAAGTTCATAAGAACACATCAAAAAAATTTCGAATCGCACCAGTCACCTTAGAATATCGATACAAATAAAATATAAAAATTTGATACTTTTTCGTGACTACGCGAAAAATATCAAAAATTTTAATTCTTAAATGTCCGAAAAGTATAAAAATCAAGAAAAAACACAAAAACACCTCAAAAACTTCACGAATCACACCACTCACTTTAGAATATCGATAAGAAAAAATATCAAAATTTACATTTTTTCGTGACTACCCGAAAAATATCAAAATTTTTAATTCATAAGTGTCTGAAATATAGAAAAAGACATAAAATACATCAAAAAAATTCTCGAATCACATCATTTACCTAACAATATCGATACGAATAAAATATAAAAATTTCACATTTTTTTGTGATTACCCAAAAAATATCAAAAAATTTAATTCATAAACGTCCAAAAAATATAAAAATATAAAAAGTACATAAAAACACCTCAAAAAATTCACGAATCGCACAAGTTACTTAGAAATATCGATACGAATAAAACATCAAAATTTTACATATTTTTCGTGACTGCCCAAAATATATCAAAAATTTTATTTCGTAAACATTCGAAAAATATTAAAATCAAGAAAAAAACTTAAAAACACCTTAAAAAATTATCGAATCGCACCAGTTTAGAATATCGATACAAATAAAATATCAAAATTTTAAATTTTTTCGTGGTTGCCTGAAAAATATCAAAAAATTTAATTCGTAAACATCTGAAAAATAAAAAAATCAAGAAAAAGACATGAAAAACCTCAAAAAATTCTCGAATCGCACTAGTCCCCTTATCGATACAATAAAATATCAAAATTTTACTTTTTTTTCGTGATTGCCCGAAAAACATCAAAAAATTTAATTCGTAAACATCCGAAAAATATAAAAATTAAGAAAAGTACATAAAAACACCTCAAAAAATTCCGAATAGCACCAGTCACCTTAGAATATCCATAAGAATAAGATATCAAAATTCTCGAATCGCACTAGTCCCCTTAGAATATCGATACAATAAAATATCAAAATTTTACTTTTTTTTCGTGATTGCCCGAAAAACATCAAAAATTTTAATTCGTAAATATCCGAAAAATATAAAAATTAAGAAAAGTACATAAAAACACCTCAAAAAATTCCGAATAGCACCAGTCACCTTAGAATATCCATAGGAATAAGATATCAAAATTATGCATTTTTTCGTGACAGCCCAAAAAATAACAAGTATTGTAATTCAAAAACGTCCGAAAAATGTAAAAATCAAGAAAAAGACATAAAAACACCTCAAAAAAATTATGAATCGCACCAATTACATTAGAATATCGATACGAATAAAATATCAACATTTCACATTTTTCGTGGATGCCCGAAAACTATCAAAAAAATTAATTCGTAAAAGCCCAAAAAATATAAAAATCAAGAAATATACATAAAAACACCTCAAAAAAATTCTAGAATCGCACCAGTCACCTTAGAATATCGATACGAATAAAATATCAAAATTGCACATTTTTCGTGACTGCCCAAAAAATATCAAAAAATTTAATTCGTAAACGTCCAAATCAAGAAAAATACATAAAAATACATGAAAAAAATTTCGAATCGCACCAGTCACCTTAGAATATCAAAATGAATAGATTATCAAAATTTTACATTTTTTCATGACTACCCGAAAAATATCAAAAAATTTAATTCGCAAGTGTCTGAAATATAGAAAAAGTCATAATAACTCGTCAAAAAAATTCTCAAATCACACCAGTCAACTTAGAATATCGATACGAATAGGATATCAAAATTTCACATTTTTTCGTGACTGCTCGAAAAATATCAATAATTTTAATTCATAAACGTTCGAAAAATTAAAAAATCAAGAAAAGTACATAAAAACACTTCAAAAATTTTACAAATCGCACCAGTCACCTTAGAATATTATCATATCAAAATTTTATATTTTTTCCTGACTATCCGAAAAATATCAAAAATTTTAATTCGTAAACGTCCGAAAAATATAAAAATCAAGAACAAGACATAAAAACACCTCAAAATATCTCGAATGGCACCAGTCACCTTAGAATATTAATATGAATAAAATATCAAAATTTCTCATTTTTCCTGACTGCCCGAAAAAATATCAAAATTTTTAATTCGTAAATGTCTGAAAAATATATAAATTAAGAAAAGTACATAAAAACACCTCAAAAAAGTCTCGAATTGCACCAGTCTCCTCAAAATATCGATACAAATAAAATATCAAAATTATAGATTTTTTCGTGACTGCCCAAAAAGTATCAAATATTTTAATTTGTAAACGTCTGAAAAATATAAAAATCAAGAAAAAGATTAAAAAACACCTCAAAAAATCCCGAATCGCACCAGTCAACTTAGAATATCAATACGAATAAAATATAAAAAATTTACATTTTTACATGACTTCCCAAAAAATATCAAAAAATTTAATTCGTAAACGTCTGAAAAATATAAAAATCAAGAAAAACAAATCAAAAAATTCTCGAATCACACCAGTCACCTAAGAATATCGATACGAATAAAATATCAAAATTTTACATTTCTTCGTGACTGCTAGAGAAAATATCAAAAAATTTAATTTGTAAACGTCCGAAAAATTTTAAAATCAAGAAAAGTACATAAAAACACCTCAAAAAATTCCCGAATCACACCAGTCACCTTAGAATATTGATATGAATAAAATATCAAAATTTTACATTTTTTCGTGAATACCTTCAAAATATCAAAAAAAAATATTCATCAACATCCAAAGAAAATAAAAATCTAGAAAAAGAAATATAAACTCCTCAAAAAATTCCTGAATAGCACAAGTCATCTTAGAATATCGATACGAATAACATATCAAAATTTCATATTTTTTCGTGACTACTCGAAAAATATCAAAAATATTTATTCATAAACGTCCGAAAAATATAAAAATCAAGAAAAATGCATAAAAATACCTCAAAAAATTCTCATATTGCACCAGTCACTTTAGAATATTGATACAAATAAACATTTAAAATTTTGTATTTTTTCGTGAATGTCCGAAAAATATAAAAAGTTTTAATTCATAAACGTCCGAAAAAATATAATAATCAAGAAAAAGATATAAAAACACCTCAACAAATTTCCGAATCGCACCAGGGACCTTAGAATATCGATACCAATAAAATATCAAAATTGTACATTTTTTCTTGACAGCACGAAATATATCAAAAATTTTAATTCTTAAATGTCCGAAAAATATAAAAATCAAGAAAAAGACATAAAAACACCTCAAAAATTCCTGAATCGCACCAGTCAAATTAGAATATCGATGTGAATAAAATATAAAAATTTCAAATTTTTTCGTGAATGTTAGAAAAATATCAACAATTTTAATTCGTAAACGTCGAAAAATACCACAAAAACTAGAAAATTACATAAAAACACCTCAAAAAATTCCTGAATCGCAAAACACGTCAAAAAATTCCCGAATCGCACCAGTAACCTTAAAATATCGATACGAATTTCTAAATTTTACATTTTTTCGTGACTGCTTGAAATATAAATTTTTTAATTCTTAAACGTCTGAAAAATATAAGAATCAAGAAAAAGACATAAAAATACCTCAAAAACTCCTGAACCGCACAGTCACCTTAGAATATCGATACCAATAAAATATCAAAATTTTACATTTTTTCGTGACTGCCCAAAAAATATCAAAATTTTTAATTCGTAAATGTCTGAAAAATATAAAAATCAAGCAAAAGACATAAGAACACCTCAACAAATTGCCGAATCGTACCAGTCACCTTAGAATATCTACAAGATTAAAATATCAAAATTTCACATTTTTTCGTTATTACTCGAAAAATAACAAAAATTTTAATTCGTAAACGTCTGAAATACATAAAAACACATCAAAATATTCTCAAAATGCACTAGTTACTTTAGAATATCGATATGGATAAAATATCAAAATTTCAATTTTTTTTGTGATTGCCCCAAAAATATCATTTTTTTTCTTAAACGTCAGTAAAATATAAAAAGCAAGATAAAGACATAAAAACAACTCACAAAATTCACAATTCGCACCAGTCACCTTAGAATATCAATACAAATAAAAAATCAACATTTTACTTTTTTCGTGACTGCATGAAAGATATCAAAAATTTTAATTTGTAAAAGTCCGAAAAATATAAAAATCAAGAAAAATACATTAAAACACCTCAAAAAATTCTCGAATCGCACCTGTCACCTTAGAATATCGAAATGAATAGAATATCAAAATTTCACATTTTTTCGTGACTACCCAAAAAATATCAAAATTTTTAATTCGTAAACGTCTGAAAAATATAAAAATACATAAAAGCACCTCCTAAAATTCCAGAATCCCACCGGTCACCTTAGAATATCGATACGAATAAAATAAGAAAATTTTACATTTTCTCGAGAATCCACGAAAAATATCAAAAAATTTAATTCGTAAACATCCGAAAAATATAAGAATCAAGAAAAAGAAATAAAAATATCTCAATAAAATCTCGAATCGCGCTAGTCACCTTAGAATATCAATATTTTACATTTTTTCGTGACTACTCGAAAAATATCAAAAATTTTAATTCGTAAACGTCCGAAAAATATAAAAATCAAGAAAAAGACATAAATACACCTCAACAAATTCTCGAATCGCACCATTCACCTTAGAATATCGATACGATTAAAATATCAAAATTTCACATTTTTTCGTGACAACCTCAAAAATATAAAAATTTCAATTCGTAAAAATCCAAAAAATCAATAAAGACTCCTCAAAATATTCTTGAATTGCACCAGTTACCTTAGAAAATCGATATGAATAAAATATAAAAGTTTCAAATTTTTTCATGATTGTTCAAAAAATATCAAAAAATTTAATTTGTAAATGTCAAAAAAACTATAAAAAGCAAGATAAAGACATAAAAACACCTCAAAAAATTCTCGAATAGTACCAGTCACTTTAAAATATTGGTACGAATAAGATATCAACATTTTACTTTTTTTGTTACTGCCCGAAAAATATCAAAACTTTTAATTTGTAAACATATGAAAAATATAAAAATCAAGATAAAGACATAAAAACACCTCAAAAAATTTACAAATTGCACCAGTCACCTTAAAATATTGATACGAAAAAAATATCAACATTTTTCTTTTTTCGTTACTACCCAATTAATATCAAAACTTTTAATTTGTAAACGTCTGAAAAATATAAAAATCAAGAAAAAGACATTAAAACACCTAAAAAAAATCCCGAAACGCACCAGTCACCTTAGAATATCGATACGAATAAAATATCAAAGTTTCACATTTTTTCGTGACTGCCCGAAAAATATCAAAAATTTTAATTTGTAAACGTTCGAAAAATATAAAAAGAACAAAATAAATAAAAATACCTCAAAAAATTACCGAATCGCACCAGTCACCTTAGAATATCGATACCAATAAAATATCAAAATTTTACATATTTTTGTGACTGCTCGAAAAATATCAAAAATTTTAATTCGTAAATGACCAAAAAATATACAAATCAATAAAAAGACATAAAAATACCTCAAAAAAATCCTGAATCACACTAGTCACCATAGAATATCGATACAAATAGAATACAGGAATTTTTACATTTTTTCAAGTCTGCCCGGAAAATATAATTTTTTTTAATTCGAAAACGTCCGTAAAATATAAAAATCAAGAAAACGATATAAAAATAGCTCAAAAAATTCCCGAATTGCACCAACCACCTTAGAATATCGATACGAATAAAATCTCAAAATTTTATGTTTTTTTGTGACCGTCCCAAAAGTATCAAAAATTTTAATTCGTAAACGTTTGACAAATATAAAAATCAAGAAAAGACATAAAAACACCTCAAAAATTCCCGAATGGCACCAATTACCTTAGAATATCGATATGAATAAAATATCAAAATTTTACATTTTATTCGGGACTGCTCGAAAAAAATCAAAAACTTTAATTCGAAAACATCCGAAAAATATAAAAATTAAGAAATGACTTAAAAACATCTCAATAAAATTCCGAAATGCACCAGTAACCTTAGAATATCAATACAAATAAAATGTAAAAAATTCATATTTTTTCGTGACTGCTTGAAAAATATCAAAAAATTTAATTCACAAACGTCCGAGAAATATAAAATTAAGAAAAATACATAAAAACACCTCAAACAAATCTCGAATCCTGCCAGTCACCTAGAATATCGATACAAATAAAATATAAATATTTTACATATTTTTGTGACTACCTGAAAAATTTCAAAAATATTAATTCGTAGATGTCTCAAAAAAATAAAATTAAAGAAAAAGACATAAAATACCTCAAAAATTCCCGAATCGCGTGAGTCACCATAGAATATCAATACGAATAGAATATCAAATTTTCACATTTTTCGTGGCTGCCCAAAAAATATCAAAAAATTTAATTCGTAAACGTCTGAAAAATAAAAAATCAAGAAATGTACATAAAAACACCTCAAAAAATTTCCGAATCGCACTAGTCACCATAGAATATCGATACGAACAAAATATCATAATTTAACATTTTTATTGCGACTTCCTGAAAAATATCAAAAATTTTAATTTGTAAAAGTTTAAAAAACATAAAAATCAAGAAAAAGACATAAAAACACCTAAAAAAAATTCCCAAATCGCACCAGTCACCTTAGAATATCTATAAGAATAAAATATCAAAATTTTACATTTTTCGTAATTTCTCGGATAATATAAAAAATATTAATTCGTAAACGTCTGAAAAATATAAATATCAAGAAAAAGACATAAAAATAACTCAAAAAATTTTGAATCGCACCAATTACCTTAGAATATCGATACAAATAAAATATCAAAATTTATCATTTTTTCCTGACTGCCCGGAAAATATAAAAAAATTTAATTCGTAAACGTCCGAAAAATATAAAAATCAAGAAGAAGAAATAAAAACCGATGATGTGCCGCGATATCTTGGTAAATTTGATGCTTGGAAACTAAGAATTGATACTAGAATCGAGTGTATTTATGTGGATATAATGTGTTTGGTAATGTTTGTACATGTGAAATATGTGAATGTGAAAGAGGAAAGAAAAGAAGGATGCTGACAACCAAATGCCAAGTGAAGACCACGGAGTCCATTACGAGTCGTGATCAACTAAACGAGCCGTCGTGAAGCTTGTGAAGAGGAAGCAATGCACTAGAAGTTGATGCAGCTAATGACAAAATTCTCCAAGTGAAGACCACGAGAGTTATTACGGGCCGTTGTCCTTGTCACGGATCGTGGTGTTGTCCGTGGAGATAAGTCAGTAAGAAGACTTGAAGGAGCCATATTATGGGTTGGCCAAGTAAAGACCATGGACGCCCAGACGGGCCGTGGTCATCATGACGGGTCGTGGTGATGACCGTGATGCATTTCCAGTGGGTAGACCTCAAGAAGCTGAAAAGTGAATTGGCCAAGTTAAGACCACAGGTACCTAGATGGACTGTGGTCATCGTCACAAACCGTGGTGACGTCCGTGACAAGAATCCAGTGTGCAAGTTTTGAAGATTCAATTTTGGGTGAGTCCAAGTGAAGACCATGAAAGACTTCACGGACCGTGAACTTCCAGTGGGTAGACCTCAAGAAGCTGAAAAGTGAATTGGCCAAGTTAAGACCACAGGTACCTAGTTGGACTGTGGTCATCGTCACAAACCGTGGTGACGTCCGTGACAAGAATCCAGTGTGCAAGTTTTAAAGATTCAATTTTGGGTGAGTCCAAGTGAAGACCATGAAAGACTTCACGGACCATGAACCCCTTGACGGGTCGTAGAGTTATCCGTGAAGTGCCCGACATTTCAGTCTTACTTCAAGTAGGACTCTTTTTAAAACACTAATTTTGAATTAATTAGGGCGTTTTTAGTTTTTATCTGATCTTACCATAAAGAAGGAATGTGTTTTCCATTATGCTGAGCTTTTGATTATCGACTTTAACATTGAATTAAGTTCGAAGTGTGGATTTCCGATTCTTGAATTATCAAAGTGGCTTGTTGATTTGCTTATTCTCGTAAGTACTGTTTTAACATGTTTTCATTGTATAATTCTGATTGTTTACGTGAAATCATGAGTGGCTAAACACCACAACTGGGGTTGTGGGATCCATGACGTAATTATAATTGTAATTTCATAAAACGAGTAAAAGGCGATTTATGTTTACAAATTGTAATTTAGCTTTCGTTATTCATGTATTCTGATGAGTGCACACATTAGAGTGAGCATGTATCTGTTATTTGTTCGAGAGAAAAATGATAGTTCGGAAAAAGTTAAATTAATCTGACGAAATTGAGTCAAGGTTTAAGTTCGAGAGAAAAGAATCTTAACACCATTGTAAGCGAGGGTAAATCGTGTGACACTCTAGGACCGAGAGGACTTGAATGAGATTATCTGAGTAAACTGAGAAGTGTCAGATATAGCTAATTCGCATGTATTTTGTAGAGGTAAATTACATGAAACTCAATTACGAAAGAACATTGACACAATGTTATGGGGAACACAATACTAGTTTCATTTAAGTATTGAAACAACTTCAAAACTAATATTTTGTTAGTTGTTGAATTAGATTTTAGTTTACAACAATAAACAAACTTGAGGTTACAGTAGCCAACATTGAAGATGCAAATCTCATTCATCAAGATTTTCCAGTTAGTTTTAGCACATTAAATCACTAAAATGAAGTCAAATGTCACAAACCGTTAAATAATTAGTCACAAATTGATCATGCAGGAAATAGGTAATTCGAGGAAGTAAAGCAGTTACGCTGACGTGATCTTGGTGCTCCAGGTATCTTAGAACAATTTCAGCAACCTCCCTGTATATTGACATCATGAGTTCCTGCACATTTTGGTGATAAATTAACTCTTATCATATCACAAGCAGAGATAATAGTGGGTCCAATTCCCATAGCATATGACTTGAGCATATTACATTATTCTTTGTGAAGGAGACTAAAACAAAAGGCACATAAATGCTTGAAACTAAAGTAATTATGGTACATATTAGCATAACTAAATACATGGCAATACAACAAAGAAAAAACTGTCCTCCAATAGCTAGCAGAGGTACCTCGACCACCACTCTCTTCATGCAGCCATCCATCACCTAAGAACCTTCCCTTCACCCCACTAGCACCTCAAAGACAGGTAAACCGCTCCGTCACAAACCAACAACTATCCTAGAATCTTTTTGACTTTGAAATTTTTTATCTTTTCCCAAAAGTTATTTTCAAAACATTGTTTGGTTATGCATTGGAATGATTTTTTGGTTATCTTTTTGAAGATGGGTTTTCAAGTTTGACATCAGTGAATATTTTTTTCAACTCATTGAACTTCAACTTTTTGCAAGTGCGATACATGTCCAATACAACTCCAACTTCAAAAACTTCTTTTTAAAGTTTCAATCAAAAATATGTCCAATAGCCTACTTAAGTTCAGGACCTTCATCCAATATCTCATGCTAAATACTGTATTTCGGGATCTTTCAAGATTAAGAGTAACAATAGCTAAGAAGTCCCAGAAACTCTAAAGAGAAAGGACAATCCAGTTACGATGAAGTTCTATAAATTCTTTAAACTTATTCCTTCTTTTTATTTATGAGAAGTAGCATTTTGAAACTAGTCGTGGTGGATAAGTTTATGGCCTTTCATAATACTGAAAGGAAAAACACCGACTCGCACCTGTTCTGAAGGCATGATACACACGACTCACTATACTCAAATATGTTTCTATAAATTACTGAAACCCCCAGGTAGCCCCACAAATCATAATCAACCTATAGATCACAAAAGCATTCTAGATACGATCTATAAGTGACTACACCCTCCTTAAACACTACACAACGACTCATTATTTCCAACTTTCTCCACTTTTCTTCAATTCAAACCCATGCACATTCCACACTATTTTTCATTTTTTCTCTTCTTATTTCCACTCTAGATGCTCCACATGCAATCATTTTCAACTTTTGGAGGATTCAAGACTCATATATTCATTTCCGCTCTTTCTTTTTCAAAACTTCTTCTTTCTTTAAGACTTTCCATCCATCCCTCAATTTCTCTCTTCTTTATATATATATATTTTTATTTTTTTTATTTTTTTATTTTTTATTTTTTATTTTTTACAACATGCCCTCATGTGGTAAGCATCCCTTCAATGAATTTCCCATAACACCCACAACTTAGGCTTTTAACCTCAACTTTCACAACCTCAAGTTCAAGAAGGGAAGGGTTCAAAAGAGAGTTACCTTTTCAAAAAGGATAAGGCTTGTAATGTGGTTTCCCATAAAAAAGATTAGGCTCAAAGGGGACAACTAAGGATATATTATTTAGTACAAAGGTGAGATTTTTAGGCCAAGTGGACTTCAAGATATTAAAGAAAGCCTAAGATCATTTCTCCAACCAAAACTCATTCAAGACCAATATTTCAAGACCAATCGGGCATGTTCTTGGTGACAAAAGCAAACACAAGGCATTATGCAACAACTTACCACACATGGTCTGCAAATCAATCAAGACGGTTCAAAATCTTTCTTCCTTTTGAAAATACAAGTAGCATTGAACATTTTAACTGCTAATGAATTAAAAGTTACAAAAAGAGTTGTAAGAGTTATCACAAAATCACTCATAACTATTCAGGCAACCTCATGTATCTATTCGGGAACAACTACTAAGACTTCGCCACAATCAACGCCAATCAAACAAATGTTCCAACTCCACAATTTTCAACAAAAAAATTGAAAGAAAGAGAATAAATCAAAGAACCTTAGGATTGCCTCTGGTGCATGAGTCAGCAAGAATTCTATTGGAAGAAAAGAAACAATAGACATTTTGAGGATAGTACCAACCCTGTTCAGACAGTCAAAGAAAACTGTTTCAATACATTATACTTTTGGTGTAAAGGTGTACTAGTAGATGAACGATGAGTAGATTTTATGGTGCTTTTGTAAGTATTTAGTTTTTTCTTCTTCTTCTGTTTTTACTCTTCCTTGTTTAATTTCTGGGCACATCTTTTAGAGGTTGCCGGCATAGCCTTAATGTTGAGGAATACAACATTACCTTTATCAACAACAAAAAAAGTACATCTGCAATGACATAAATAACATACCACATCACACAAGTGAGAGGTTATTGTCGGCAAATAATTAATGAGTTCACCATTTAGAGCAACTGCCATCTCCCCAAGAGCAATGAACCCACTGGCACATTCCGCAGGTATTTTAAGGACATGAGGTATATGATTCATGCATATCTGTAGAAATAAAATAAACAAACTTGAGGTTACAGTAGTAAACATTGAGAAGATGCAAATCTCATTCATCTAGATTTCCCAGTTAGTAAAAGCAGATTAAATCACTAAAATGAAGTCAAATGTCATAAACCGTTAAATATTTAGTCATAAATCGATCACGCAGGAAATGGGCTATTGGAGGAAGTAAAGTAGTTATGCTGAGGCGAACTAGGTGATCTCGGTGCTCCAGGTATCTTAGAACAATTTCAGCAACCTCCCTGTATCTTGACATAATGAACTCCCCTGTGTTCCTGCACATCTTGATGATAAAATAGCTCGTCTTATCATATCACAAGCAGAGATAATATTGGGTCCAATTCCCATAGCATATGACTTGAGCATATTATATTATCTTTGTGAAGGAGACTAAAACAAAAGGCACTTAAATGCGTGAAACTAAAGTAGTCATGGAACATATTAGCATAACTAAATACATGGCAATACAACAAGGTAAAAATTGTCCTCCAATTGCTAGCAGAGGAACCTCGACCACCACCCTCTTCATGCAGCCATCCATCACCTAAGAACCTTCCCTTCACCCCACTAGCACCTCAAAGACAGGCAAACCGCTCCGTCACAAACCAACAACTATCCTAGAATCTTTTTAACTTTGAAAGTTTTTACCTTTTCCAAAAAGTTATTTTCGAAACATTGTTTGGTTATGCATTGGAATGATTTTTTGTTTACTTTTTGAAGATGAGTTTTTCAAATTTGACATCAGTGAATATTTTTTTCAACTTATTGAACTTCAACTTTTTGCAAGTGCAATACATTTCCAATACAACTCTAACTTCAAAAACTTATATTGAAAGTTTCAATCAAATCTATGTCCAATCGCCTACTTAACCATTCAGGACCTACATCCAATATCTCATGCTAAATACTGTATTCGAGAAGTTTCAAGATTAAGAGTAACAATAGCTAAGAAGTAACACAACACTAAATAGAAAAGACACTCTGGTTACTGTGAAGTTCTATATATTTTTTAAACTTATGACCCCTAGGCCTAGCTTGAGTGGCAAAAGGTGAAGGATTTGTGACTTAGGTCGCAGGTTCATGCCCCACACCATGCAAAGCGAAGCCCGGTATTCAAGTGGAGAAGGGTAGAGGGGCGAGCCCATTATCCACCGAGTTTAGAAGGTTGTGATTGGTCCAAAGGGCGGGTCACAGACGGATTTCTCGGTTATAAGAAAAGAATATTCTTTAAACTTATTCCTTCTTTTTATTTCTGATAAGTAGAAGTTTGAAACTAGTCATGGTGGACAAGTTTATGGCCTTTCATAATAATGAAATGAAGAACACTGACTCGCGCCTATTCTGAAGGCATGATATCCTCGGCTCACCATACTCACTTAGATTTCTATAAATGACTGAAACACCCAGATAGCCCCACAGATCATAGAAAATGCATTCTAGATACAATTGCTAATAAGAACAAGTAGGTAGTAGATGCCTTTTGGTATATGGTTTGCATCCAAGAGTTCTTTCCCTCATTAATAATTACTTTATAGAAGAAAACAATTAGGTAGAAGGCATTCGCACCCGAAACACATATGTAATGTAATCAGCCTTGAGGTACTTAAGTCCTCACAATATAACTAGAGATTTTAAGCTAGCATTCACCTCCAAAAAATTCCAAGTTCTGCGTTTTAGGGACTTCCAGTTACAAAACTTCAATTCTTTTCCAAGTAAAATGCATGTCCAAAAATCACAACTTCAAATATTCAAGTTTCAACTTCAAAATCTCTAGTCAAACGGGAGATAAGTATCCAGTTCCTCAGACATTCAGCAGATCACAGAATTTTACATAGCACAAGAGACTCTGAAATAGTTTCCTACAATGAAATAAATAATGTGATGCAATTTGATAGCAAACCTTAGCAGCTCCCCAACTGAGAGAAGAGATCCATGTATACTATGAACAAGAGTGTTTCTCCCCGATCCATCTTGGGTAGCCTCAACCATTCAATAATACCTATCGAATCACCAATTTAAGAGTAGATGCCTTAGATCAAGAAATTTGTGACTGATACATTCTTTTACATATTGATAAAATGTTAATGACATTTTCTGAAAACTACAAGGGTCAGAGAAGTAGACATACCATTGAACATGCCATCTTGTCTCATGCTTTTCAATAACACGAACGCAGGCACACAATGTCTTAACAGCCTTCTCCCGAACAGCCAACGTTGGATCCCTCAGAGCAACCCAAATAGCATCCACAAACTCCGGCACGTGAACATTGAAGACGGTGGAAGCATTTTCTGCCATTGTTTTGATTCCTCTAAAACAAAGCCAACAATCGAATGGTGCTAACCCTGCACATTCAACATTTTCCCTGAACTCTCCATTTCATTTACGTGTAAATCCAATTATAAACTAAAAGCCAAATTAACTACCAAAAGAGCCTCAAATGAGTGGAAATCAACCCCCCCACCCCCCACCCCCCAACTTAGAAACTTTGTTTTTCCTCAAGTCACGAATAAAAACCACAAGAGACTCTTATTTCAAGATACAACACAAATCAATTTCCCTTTCTCAATTAAGCACAAAGGTAATGGCTTCGGTTGGTACTAACAATTAGTCCACATGCAAACTTTTCACAAAAGAATCCTCTCATTCTCATGAAACATTTTTAAAAATCAAGAATCATTTAAGTGACAACAACTCAAACTCAAGAAATGACTCAACTCATTAACTCTTTCACACGCTCACTTGACTTAATTAGGGATCTTCAAAATCACCACTTGCAAAAGGTGGAGGATTTGTGGCTCAGGTCGCAGGTTCAAGCCCCACACCATGCAAAGCGAAGCCCGGTATTTAAGTGTAGAAGGGTAGAGGGGCAGGCCCATTATCTACCAAGTTTAGAAGGCAGTGATTGGTCCAAAGGGCGGGTCACAGATGAATTTCTCGGTTATAAAAAAAAACCTTACATGCCCTCACAAGAAAGAAGTGTCCCGAAACCACACATACATATAAACAAGACAAGGGACAAAGATGCAACACTTACACTCACAAAGAATCATCTCATGCACACAAATGTCACACCATAGGCTTTCCCATATTTTCAATCAACATCGACTCAACTCCATTTGGTTAGAAATCTCAAAGGACTTTGTTAAGCTTGTAATACAGGCTTAGGGAAGGTTGGGATATAATTTAGGTATAAGTGACAACACCCTCCTTGACCACTACACAACAACACATCATTTCCAACATTCTCCATTTTTCAAACACATGCACATTCCAAACTATTTTTTATTTTTCATTTCTTATTTCCACTTTAGATGCTCCACATGCAACCATTTTCAACTTTTGGAGGATTCAAGACTCATTCATTCATTTTCTTTCTTTTTCCATCCATCCCTCAATTCTTTCTTCTTCTTCTAAGCGGAAGTCTTACTAAAACCTTTGTCTCAAACAATCTAATACAATTTTTAGAATAACCTCTTGGCAAACAGCCCATACAATAGTCTTAACATGAAAATAAAAGACATAAAGGTAAGGTGGGTTTTTTCCTCGAAGCTATAAGGACTCACCAAGATCTTCAATTCCTTGCAACTTCTAGAAACCTATCTTCCAAGCAACTCAAGTCTCCAACCCTACATTTGATTAGAATGTAGGCAATATGCGTTAGTACAAAATGTACCAAGCATGAAAACTAGCACAACATCATAAGAGCATCTCAACTGGTTAGTCAACATAAGACATAAGCATAAGAGATAATAACATAATCATAACATAATCATCATAGTCATAGCATAGCCTCAAACATAAGAATCATATAAAACATAAGTCAACAAGAGACATAGATAATAAGCATAGGAGATACATTATGTTCATGACATAGTCTTTACTTAGACTTTCATGGTTACATACTTCAACCTTAAGTCCTTCATATTACAAGAGAACTACTTCACAAGACACCTCCAAGTATACTTGTGCAATGCAAGGATAGCATCCCATACTACCATCCAAGCTAAGTACCTCTCTTTGGTCATTCTTGGGCATAGTCCACCTTCACATTCAAGACTTATGTTTTCATGTAATTTTATCCTTAATCTATATGCATGATCCTCTCTTTAAGCTTCTCTATGCCATAGGGGTACCATACTTCTAAGTAACCTCAAGACACACTTGTGCAATGCATGAAAGGCATCCCATACTACCCTTCACGCTAAGCATAGCCTTAAAGTCATCCTAGTCATATTCTCCCTACTTTGGCCTCATTATTAGCTTGACTCTCATAACTAAGGGAATCTCCCACCTTTAGTAAACTATAACTAGGAAAGGCAACCCTAGCCCAATCCTTTCTCAAGACTTCTCTTTAGTGACCCTAAGTCATACTTGTGCAATGCATGTATAGCACCCCATAATACTACACATACTAAGTACTACTTTTAGGTCCTCATGCTAATACTTCTTGGTTAAGAACCTAGTTCCTCTCTTAACTTTAGAACACTTTGAGGTACTCCCTTAAGTAAGTGTTAGTTCAATTATGCTTTAGAACACTATGAGATGCTTCTCAAGTATGTCTTAGTTCATAGTATATGGAGATTGCTACTAAGAACCTTAACTCAACTATGTGAAGGTTCCCATATCAGGAGACCTAACTTTGGGAAAACCCACACTCTACTTGGTAAGAGTCCCCCCTTTAAATTGGATAGTCCTCACATCAACTAGGTGTGGCCCTCTTTTCTTCTTAGAGTCCGGACCCTATTTTGTGTGACACTCCATATTATTGTCAATATCCACTTGGAGCCAAGCATACACCCCAAGGTTTACTTGTTAAGCCTTGCTTAACACTCATCTCTCATGGAAGGATGTTCTTGACAATCAATCCAAGTTCAAGTGATTCTATCACTTTGATCTGTCAAGCATTCATTAGGTAGGTTAGGGGAGTGTAGTCCTTTCACCACAAACCAACCTATTATACTTATAATCTCTTTTAGACCTTACTCTGAAAGCCTTAGCATTACTAGTTAACCACATTATCTTCACCCTAAAGTTCTAGCTTTTATGATCACAACCTTACTCTCAAGGTTTCCTTCTTAATACCTTCTTTATACCTAGATTTCAAGGTAATTTGATCACATTCTTCATTACTAGGTGATTCTAGTCTTAATTGATTATAAAGGTTCAATTCTAACCTTACAAGTGAAGATCAATCACATACAATAGAGTCTAGTTCAATTCATGATTATATGATCCTAATGTTGATCAATTACAACACAGAACATTGAATTAGGAAGATCACATATGAACCTTCAACCTTGCCTCTAATGGCATAAACCCACAAAGGTCACATTCATCAATTTAGCTTAGGGTTTACCATAGAATTCAAATGAATTCATTATAATATCACTAAAAAAAACAATTCAATCATAAGTGGGTGATATCCACTAGATTGGAATCATATCCAAGCCTTACCCACAATGTAATCACAACCCTAGCTAGAATTGGGTTTTTGAGGTCACAATTGTGGAAAACTATGAGGGCTCCATGGGTGGAAGAACCCATGGATGATTAAGCTTCACTACCTTAATCAAGCTTGAATGAATGGCTGAAATTCGACCTAGGATGCTTCCCTCTTCCCTTCTCTTCTTCTTCTTCTTCTTCTTCTTCTTCTTCTTCTTCTTCTTCTTCTTCTTCTTCTCCTTCTTCTTCTTCTTCTCCTTCAAGCTTTGGGTTCTTTCTAGAGAGAGAAATATTTGAGAGAGAAATATTTGAGAGATGAGTGATTTGGGGTTTTGATTTAGAATAACTTAGTTGGGGTGGTTTATGACTTAAAACTATATATATAGGTCTACAAAACCCATATAAAACGACCCCCACACAATACTAATTAAATAGGTAATTACTTAAAAACTCCTAAACTAGGCAGCCCCGTCCAGTGGTCACGCCCACTTGTATGGACCGTGAAAGGGGACCACAGCCCATGGTGGTGCCCGTGGTTTTCTAGGCAGTATCTCCCCTCAATCTACCCAACTTCCAAAATCCTAAGGCATCTTCACGGCCGCTTCTACGGACGGTGGTCAAGACCACTGGCTGTGAAAGTGGTGGTGAACTTGGGGCAGTAGCTTGGCCTCAAGGCCTTGCCTCCCAAATGGCTAATTCATCTTCACGGACCACTTCATGGTCCGTGGTCAAAACCACTGGCCGTGAAAGTGGTTGTGGTCATTGAGGCAGACTTGGCCAAGGTTGGGCAGCCTTGGCCTTTTCCCTTGCAACCCTATACCACTCCATAGATGACCTTATAAACTACGGGGTGTAACACGTGTCTTGACGTAAAGTCTCATCTACGACTTTATTTCCCATACATCGAACCTTATAACTTTAGCTAGTGGCTCTAGTCTGGTCCACTAGATTTCGGGGTGTTACATTTATTCATACAATCGAAGTTTATTATAAAAGCAAGCGGAAGTCTAGACTTGTCTCAATTAGCCATCTAATACAATCTTTTAATCAAATAGGGACACAACCCTAGCATTATAGTCCAGAAATGAAATACTAGAAAGGAAATACAAATGACTCATCTATCCTCGAATCATGAGGACTCACCACAAGCTAGGAGAATAGTCGATCCATGCTTGAACCAAAAGAAGATCACTTCAAACACCGGACCCTAACTTGTGGAAAAATGTAGTAAAATATGGGTTAGTACAAATATGCACTAAGTATGATAGCCCTGCATAAAATCATGAAAACATGCTAAAAAGGACATTTTTGTTGAAAAACATGTACTTAACTAAGTTTGAGAATCATCAAGAACTTTACTGTAAAAGCATAAGTCATAAGCATATTCAACATATAGATCATCATAGCATAATAGAAACATATCATAAGTAACCCTAAGTCATACTTGTGCAATGCATCTATAAGATCCCATAATCCCATCCATGTTAAGTACCACTTTAAGGCCACCATAACCATACATACCATTCTTTGATCTCATCTTTAGTTAATACACATAGACAAGAAAGGATTCACCTTTAATAATTAATAACAAGGAAATAAACTCATAGCAACATCCATATTATGCATAGTTATTTTATAAACCGGCATAACATAAAAGGAACACACCATAACTACTCTCAAAGCCTACTTGTGCAATGCATGAATGAGATCCCATACTCCCACCAACACTAAGTAGAGCTTGTTAAGGAGCCATAGTTCATAATCATTCATTGTGGGGGTAAGCCTTAAGTGACATAGACCATGTGAGCCAAACATGAATTTTGTGTTATCCACACCGAAAAAGAGTGTCCTACTTGTCTAAGGTAGAACCATTAACTTAGCTTTGATGGATCTACTAGCTAAAACCCAATGAGGGCACATAGTTATGGGACAAGGAGATTTCTACTAGATACCCTGCCTCAACTCACGCATGCGCATCCATCTCAAGAGATTTCTTCTAGA
Source organism: Solanum tacnaense (assembly GCA_029582525.1). Lineage (NCBI taxonomy): Eukaryota > Viridiplantae > Streptophyta > Magnoliopsida > Solanales > Solanaceae > Solanum > Solanum tacnaense. The sequence continues at coordinate 31,171 of JAJOOD010003509.1, forward strand.
AGCTCCGTCTCAACTCACATGAGGGCTTCCATCTCATATCAATATCCACTCGGTGCTAAGCATTATTCCCCACAGAGTACTATCATATCATTACTTGAATATGTTACTATGGAAGAATGTCTCTACACTCAATCCAACATCATTCATAAGATAGCTCCTACATTCAATATGTGAGAATAGCCTTTCAACCTAAGAACCATTATATTGTGAGAAAACCTTTCACAACATGTCATAATCATTCATAAGTGTACAATTGAGAATAGCCTTTCAATCAATCCAACATCATTATAATCATAATCACTTTACTCTCAAGTTGAAACGACCCCAAAATGCCCGAAAATGTGCTTCGGAAACACCTATAATTGTAATTTCCATATATCTCAAAATCCGTGCATGATTTCGGAAATTCGACTTCATATTCTTATTCGTGGGGTCAAATTGAGTAGGAAATGGGTCTAACCTGAATTTTAGAACAATCGTATCAAAATTCGAAAATCGCAAAAAATGCGATTTTCAGGGTCAACT
>JAJOOD010003510.1:0-24490 GCA_029582525.1 Solanum tacnaense
AGTGAAATAATCTATCTATATATGGTAACTATATATAATAAATCTAATTTTAAAAAAATTGTAAACACTAAAATAAGATGCGATTTTGAAAAAAAATAAAAAAAAATAAAAATATAAATATAACATAACTACTTCTAAGGTCTCCTTTTTTGAATTTATTTTTAAAAATGATAGTTATCCAAATTAATATCCAAGTGTATAAGTTTTTGAAATTTGAATAATTAATTTAAAATTTAAATTTTAAAAGATAAGAAACTAATCTTACTTTTCTTATCCCTAGAAAAAAACTAACCGTATAACACAATATTTTATATCTATATATAATATGAAAAGTATAAAGTGCCACATATCAGCACCACAAAATTTCTCCATTTTTTAAAAATTAAAATCTAAAATAATTAAATCTGTATTAGTTAGTAATTTTCAATTTAAATTTAAAATTTAAAATTTAAAATTAAAAAATCATCAATTATATGCTAAACGAATTCTTTTTAAAATTGGAAAGTTACCATAGTTAATGTAAATCTTCCATATTCTTCTCATTTTTTTAAAAAGTAACTGATTTTATATATGGCTACTATTTATATTTTTGGACTCATATTTTTATTCTAATTAGAATATTTATTTTATTCCATGTATTTATGAGTAAGTCGGGTAATGGGGGTAAGTATCGTCTATTTAGTTTTCTTTAACTTTTTTTTTTTTTTTATTACTGAATAGTATATTTGTGAATAAGTGGGGGTAATGGGGTCATACCGTGTATTTTACTTTTCTTTAACTTATTATTTTTTCTTTTTTACTACTGAATATATGAAACTTTGAATATTTAGTATTTATTTTTAAAAACATAAAATCAAATCAAACAAATTAACTTAAATTAAAACACGAGGAATATATGTTGTTTTTTAAAAAAATGAGGGCATGAATTATGCTGCACTTTGTTTTAAAGAACATATAGAAGTAACCACTATTGCCCACAAAAAATAGTATTTATCATTAAAATAAAAATATATCTATATATAATATAAGAGGAAAAATAAAATAATAAAAATAAATAAATAAAATATATATATATATATATATATGTGTGTGCGCGCACTAAAAGTATCATGTGTCAACACCATAATTTTTTTCAATTTTCTGAACAATTAAAATTAATTATTTGTAATTATAAAACAATAGATTACAATTATAAAAGCAGATTTTTTTTAAAAAAATTACCGTGAATGCAATTTTAAAAACTATAGCAGTTTTAACCGCACGTTTTTACACTATACACAACAAAATGTTCCTTATTTACAGCAACTAAAAATAAATATAAATTTTAATCTCCTTTTTCTCTCTATTTTATTAATATTATACTTCTCCAAAATCAAAATCAACATCAAATTTTCAATTGTTTGTATAACTAAAATTAATTATTTGTAATTATATTATATAAGTAAATAAATAAATTACAATTTAAAAAACAAAACAGTTATTTTGAAACTGTTTTAAAATTAACATGGAAACAGTTTTAAAATTTATCTATTTATAATTTAAAACATTTTAAAACAATTTTTCCTTATTTGTAGCAACTATTAAATACAAGTTCTTATTTCCTTTTTCACTCTATTTTTAAATTTTTAAATATTGTACTTATCCAAATCTATATCCTAAATAATTGAAGTTTTTGAATTTTATTGATAACGGGTCCACAATTTTTTATTTTTTTTTAATTGTTCATTTTAAGTGTTTGCTTCATGATTTATTTATCTCTTTTATGTTTGTTTTCTATTTTATTTATTTGTTTTATGTTTGATTTTTTTAGTGTCTTTATGCCAAAGGATTCAGAAAGGAACAATTATTCAGATGAATGAACAATTTATTGTATTTTAATGAAATGTTATATTTGAATTATGTAAAGTATCTCTACTAAATCTTAAAAGATGAAGTCTTTTAGTTTGTTCTGTTAAATTTTTATGTTGTAGTGTTGTTCATTATGAGATACATTCACTCATTTTTTGAAAGTTCTTTTTATTGTTATTTATGTGTAGATGAGAGAACTCTTTAATTTTCGCACAACGCACGGGTATGTATACTAGTTTAAATTAATAAGAGAGTGAAATCTGCCATATATATGTATTAAAAATATATTGTTCGTGAATTAAACATGTATTATATATGTCAACCAGACTTCTAGTTGATATCAATAAGAGAGCGAAGTCTACAATATGTACTAAAAATGTATTGTTCATAAATTAAACATGTATTATATACTCAACTAGATTTTAGTTGATATCAATAAGAGAGTGTGGTCTACAATATGTATTAAAAATGTATTGTTCATTAACTAAACATGTATTATATATGTCTAATTGGTTTGTATCACTAAGACAAGGAGTGACGATGTTTGCAAAATTATATATATATATATATTGTATTGTGTTTGTATAATAAATGTATTATAAATGTGTTGTCTAAATTATTCTGGTTGACATCACTAAGAATATGATAATGTTTGCAATATGTGTTAATTGTTCATGATTACTATAATTATGTAACAAATGTAATACAATTATCTCCTTCGAGTCTTAATCAAATATTTCTCCTAAAATCAATTCTTAACTTGACCAATGTCCCTGAGATATAAACTTTAAACGATATTTTCAATTATTTACAAAAACAACCAATTCAAACTATTCACATAAAATCCAAATAATGAATTCAAAGCTTGAAGCTTTTTAATGACCATCAATGGTGAACCCTTGCTCTTATATTAGAAACTTTGAGATTCCTATTTGAGCGCATGGTTTTGTACAAATTTTTTTAATCTTTTTGTGTTTCTCTTCGTATTATGGGTGAAAATTGTGAAATAGAAGCGAGAATTAATTTGCAGATACTTCTTTAGATGAACATTTCAAAGAAGAAAAAGAAAAAAAAAAGCAAAAGAAAAGGAAAAATCATGAGTTTGAACGAAAATGACAGAGAAGAAGAGAAAGAGGCGACAAATAGAGATAGCGATGGAGCCTTTTGAAATCACCGTACAATTTTTAATCCCAAAAAATGTTATATTCAGTTTAAAAATATTATATTGACATAGATGGTAAATATTTTCTTAATATCACATATTTAGATGATTTACTCATTTATATATATTCAAAAGATATATACAAAATATTATAAATTGTAATTTTTCTCATATTAATGTAATGAACATATATATTTTAAAATATTAGTAAAAGTTCATATAATTTGACTTTTAAAATAAATGTAACAAATATTTTGGGATGGAAAGAATATATAATTTTAACGAGTTTGGGAATTGGAGGAGGAAGTTTATCAATTTATGGAGACCTTATTTGAATAATTAATATAACAAAAAATATTTGAATGTTCTTTACCCTTTTAATGTTTATATAACACACATTGAATATTTATACTGACAACTTTTTTTAATATTTAAATGGTATATAAAAACTGAAGTTGAATGACTAAAACTGAAACAAGGTTGAATTAAAGTGTCAAAATGAATAATAGGTGTAATTTAAAAGGGTTGCATATGTGTTTGGCCCATAATAGATTTTGAGTTATATTTCTCTTTTAGACAAAAATAAATAAATAGTGAAAGTACGGTAGAAATGATTACTAGTTTGTGATAATACAACTATAATTTTATATTAAAAACTAATATTTTTATTCTTTTAAAATGGAAGCTTGTGGATAAGATCATTTCTAGGATAACAATGTCTGGCTTCAAGTGGTAAATGCAGTTTTTTTCTAACGGAAAAAGGTCTAAAATATCCTCAAACTATTGGAAATGATACAAAATTATCCTACATCCACCTATTGGCTCCCAAAATATCTTTAACATCCACCTATGAGCTCCCAAATACCCTTCCATCCACTTTTGGGTCCAATATTGACCACTTTTATAGTGAATTATCATTTAAATACGTGGCTATCATCTATTTGTTACAATTTAATTACTTAAATTAATTTACAAACTTACTCATTACTAATTATACCCGACCCAAATTGACTACACTCAACTCAAGTTAACTACACCAGCCCCAAATTACATTTACCCTACCGATTAAAACAAATATACTCTTCATTCCCAACATTTCACTCATGATTTTTTATAGTGATACATGAGTGTATGTAGGTAGTGTTTTTTCGAGATTGTAAGCGAATATATTGGGGAAGTAAGGTTGGAAGAGGAAGTGAAATGTTGGGAATGAAGGGTGTATTTATTTTAATCGGTGGGGTAAATGTAATTTGGGGCGGATGTAATTAATTAATTTGGATCGGGTATAATTAATAATGGGTGAGTTTATAAATTAATTTAAGTAATTAAATTGTATCCAATAGATGATCACCATGTATTTAAAAAAATTATTTAAATGATAACCCGTTATAAAAGTGGTCAATATTGAATTCAAAGATGGATGACAGGGATATTTGGGAGCCAATAGGTATATGACAGAGGTATTTGGGAGGCAATAGGTGGATGTAGGGTAGTTTTCCTTCTTTCTAAATATATAATTTCTGGGGTTGTGTTTTGATATTGCCTCAAAGTATCCTTAAAGAGGTTGACAGAAAGTGTAGAGAATACTTATAGGGTGCAACAGAAGAGCATGAGATAGTCTGTCATCCAAAAAAAAGGTAGGGGGTTTGAATGTTAAAAATTATAGAATCTGAAGCAGACCTTCAGTTGGGAAGCTATTATGGCAAGTGATTGTGAAAAAAGATGCCCTATGGGTCCATGAATTATATATGAGGATATAATATTGGAGGAAAATATATTCCTTCAAAGATAGAAATAATAAATCTAAGGTAGGTACATAACAAGTCTAATAGACTCGCCCCGAATGAGCGATCATATAAAGTTAATAGGAGAACAGAGATGGTTGGGTTGGATTTACACTGATTGCAGGGAAGATGAGACGAGTATTAAAGGAAGAGATGCAATGAGTTCAACAAGAAGAAGATGATATTGGCAGCAATATGGGGGGGAGCTAGGAACTGGAAACATTTTACAGGAATCTATATGAAGTTGTAATATAAATAAGGAGAGCACATAGTTGTAGAGATTTCACTGAGAACAAGTCTGCTTTATTTATCATCAGACTTCACTTCCTGACACTACTCTTGGAAGATCAAAGGAGTTGAGTGCCCTTGGAAGACTTGACATACCTGCATCTCAAACTACATATCTCACCCTAACACAAATTCTACAAGATGGTATTGAAAAAGTTATCCTTCGCTCAAGCATATTCAGCAAAGGATATGATTAAGTCACAGGAGGAAGAGCATTGGTGAAGCTCAACCCCCAAATAAAGAGGGCAATTGGAACACAAGAGTGCTTCTTATTCACACAAGAATTCATGGTTTTAATTGTGTTATCAGGAGTTTGAAGTTATTGTCACACACCTACCCCATTCTTGGGGCTGCCTAAACAGCTATGGCAAAGCACATGGAAGCCTCAATCGGATCCTCTCTTCTTTTTCCACATGTTTAGTAACACAGTAACTCCCTCCTCCAAAGTTGCTTTCTTATTCACTGCATAATTCCACAGCTCTGAGATGATGTATCTTCCACTCGGGTTGTAATCGTTTACCTCCATCAAAGCTGCTGTCACAGCTTTGCAAACTTCTTCACCATAATTTTTCTTCAAGTCTTTCAGCTTTTCATCTTCATCGTCTATCACGTTCTGAAAGGCGTAACACCAGCACTTACATAATTGATGCTACCTCTATGCAAATACAAGTAAACCAAAGAAAAACAAACCTACATACATAACCAGCTTTTTCAACATATCCAACACTAAGACCAAACCAACAGATCCCAGCACTCACAGTAAAATAAATCTACCATCATTGCACAGAGGAAAAACAAAATAAAAAGGGACTAAAAACACACTCATCAAAGCTAATTGTTAATTGCATTTACAGGAGGATTCTCCTGCTCAGCTTCAATTTTTCATTTCTCAAATGTAACTAAGGTGAAGTTGATATTTCATTTGTTTCAATCTTTTTGATTTTGTAAAATATATCTTACTTTGTTAAGAATTTAAATTTCAATCATACAAGTACTTGATACTATTCAAGAATGCTCCAATGTTTAAAATTGTCTATATATCAATCAGAAATTTCCTGCAAATTGATGAAAAAAAACTCATTTTTATATTTGTTTTTGATTGGTGGAAAACAATGCACCCATATTTTGTATATCTTCAAATGTTTACGTTACAGTTGGTTTTTACAAATTCAAATGTTCACAAAACATATCACTTCGTTTTAAATGAATAGTAAATTATGTGCTTCACTTTCCTACTTGACACCTTCAAATTGGCCTCATACACCATCAGTAAGTTTTAAATTATTTTTTTTTGCACTGCAACATTATGAAATGTTTTAGATTTACCGTTGCACCAAACTCATATAAAACATAGAAATACATCCATGGGTGTGTCAATTATATCAAAGTAGAAGCAGTAAGCTCCAGCATTATAATATCTACCAACATAGGCAAATCCAGCTATCCCAGGATACACCCAGTGACTTTGATAAAATGCGTACTTAAAGCCATGATTTTTGCTATGTTGATCGTATCCTACCAACTTTTCCCTCACTTGTTTCATTGGGATTTTGTGGTAGATAGTAGTACTATTTCCTAAAGAACCTTTTGTCTCTAGTTGTATTTTTCTGTCTCGGTAAAAACATAATGTACAATAAAACTACTACTACATCAAACTAGTAACTTTAGAAGTCAAAGCATGCATCATATATCATCATGCATAGCTGATTAGCTGTAGTAGCTGCATAGGAAATATAAACCCCTCTTCCATTTCTAATTTTTCTCAAGTATAACCTTTTCCTAAAAACACTTCTAATTTTCTCTTTTTATTCTGAAAAACAATTGTTATCAATTAGTCCTCAGAATAGCATACTTAAAAGCATTCAGCAGTTGTACTTAAAAAGTGAACTTCTTGACATTTTTTAGCATTATTTTCCTGTAAACAATTTTCAAATTGCTATGAAATTTGTTGGTTTTTAGCAAAGAAATTAAAGGAAATAACAAAGGCTTAGAGAAAAAAGTACTGCAGAGTTGCTACGGAAATTATTTTATAAATAACTCAGAGACATACATTTATAGCTTATAATTTCTAACCAGAAAATAGAAAAATATGCTACTAAACTTATCTGCAAATTCAAATAACAAACAAAAGGAAACTAACTCCTAAATTCAAGCGACACAGGACTCTAATTATATAGTTCAAAATTCCTAAAAGTTAGCTACTCATAAACTAAATTTCTGCAACAGAAATCTTTATAGAAAATGTAGCTAGCTGTTTTATTTCTGCAATATCCTGAGATACATATTTTCAACAAAATTTCATTGATTCTCCAGGACCTTCGATAGTTTTTAGACCAAGAATTAAATGTATTAGGAGCATGTGATATACTAGGACCTGTTTTTCCCCTTTGTAGTCCGAAAATAAGATGTATTATAGAACAACAAAAAATGATTGAAATTCATGTGTTGTACGAACAAGAGACTTGCAAATTTTCATCGCCTGAGCAATGAGATGGTATAATAGTATTAAATAAGTTATCCCTGCCAGTAAAAATTCCTAAACATGTAAACATATTGAAAATATATCCCACGACAACAGTAAATCCAACTAATACAAACTTAATAAACACCCTATCAACCTACATGACATCTTTGTAGTAGCAAACTAGAAATTAAAAAAAAAAATTGAAAGTCAAAGTACTGTTGTTTCCATCCTGTTTTTATATCGAACTTGAAAAATATAGAATCCATTATCCTTGTTAAAAAGACAGAAAAAAAAACTATAGATTCCACTGTGAATGAAAAGCATACCTCAGGTTTCCCGTTAACCATAACGACTTTAATGGGATGCCATCCAGGGTCTCTAAGGTATTCCTCCCACAATGAGCATAACTCTGTAGCTCTTTCATCTGCTTCTGACTCATTATAGCTCCTCTTCATTGCTTCATGGAATGGTCTGTTGTCAAGCTCCCCCATCCTCTTAACACCAATTGGACCAACTCTTGGTAGTTCCTTCAAACCCTATAAGAGCAATTCAGTTACTCCATTACCCAAAGCCACACAAAACACCCCCACAAAAGAGACGAGGACATGAATTTAATGGAAAACAAGAAAAGATAACAAAGTAGTATTATCTTCTTGTAGAAACCTAAATAATGGCATCCTAGATAAACAATTTCAATGCTAAAAACGATTGGGAAACCATGGTCAATCAGAAAGACATGAATGTATAAAAGTATATGTAACCAACCATCAAGCCATAGTATAAAACCAGATGTTCAGTAGAAACTAAACTCTAAAAACAATATGTTAAATAGCCACCTCAAGCAGAAACTTATTGAACAATTATTACGAATAGGCTATGACAAAACTTAGTATATAATTAAATTACTTCACTTACATTAACCAATTCTTTGCGAGCGTCTTGCAGCTCATCATTACTGTTTCTTTCCTTCACTATCAGAGTTTGATTTAATGCTTCCAAACCATCGTATTCTTCTTCCTTCTCTCTTAAACTTTTAAGGAGTGTGTCCACCTTTTTCAAAACTTCTTGATCACCTTCATCTTCAATATGTTTCATCACGTTCAGTGACCCTCTCAACTGCTCAATTTCCAGCTCTACCGCTTGTTTCGCATCGAGTTGTTTTTCCAGCTGAATTATTCTCTTATGGAGATCTTCCTTTTGCCTCTGCAATCAGCAAGATGACCCCTAAGTGATTAGTTATTTGTTATATGAACTAGACATAAGAGACGAAGAGAGTTACAGTACTAAGAGCAAAACGAGAAATACACGCACCTTCTGCTCTTCAGCCAATTTCAGTACTTTTTCGTCAACCTTCCTTTGCTCTTCAGCCGCGGCACTAAGTGAGGTATTTAAAGTAGCATTCTGGAGTAACAACGATAGGTGTTCAAGTTAACCATCTTCGAAATGGACAGAAGCAGTAAATGTTCTTCCAAGTTTCATGAAAGGATTCAAACATCCACCCAACGCAACTACTTTTAGAAAAAAAAACGTTGATGCACATAACTTAAGTATAAAATGAAAGTAAACCTGGAAGTGGAGTCATCAAATCATATATAATGGATCAACCACTGTCTATGAGTGCACATCAAGTGATCTAAGGGTTTAATTTGTATAATTACTAAAACATCTATGAGTAAGTTTAGTGTTATTATTATTAAAAAAACTCACTCTTGTGTTTTATGGTGTGCATTGGAAGTAGTGAGCTTTCATTACAAGAAAATAATGAAAAGCCCAAAAATATACAAAAGATATCAAAAGAGAGTTTTTGACTATTGAAGATAATGTTTTTGAAGTCAGCGATACATGATGAATAGTCAAGGAAGAGAAGACGACAATTAGAGATTGGAGTGACAATTTCAATCAAGATACACATGACTCAATTTCATCAGAGAGTAACGCGTTCATGTTAACAATCTTCGAAATTGATAATTGTAGCAGATGCTATTCCTTATTTCTTGAAAGGATTCCAACATACATCCAAAGAAACTACTTTGATGCCTCCGACACAAGTATAAAATGAAAGTAAGCCAGAAAGTGGAGTCATAAATGGTACATAATGATCAAGCCAGAAAGTGGAGTCATAAATGGTACATAATGATCAACCACTGTTTGATGAGTGCACATCAAGTTATCAAGGGGGTTTAATTCGGTTATATCTATTTTTTATTTTTTTTATGACAACGGAAACTCACAGACGCTACCCTTTGGGTGCGCACGGGCAAAACCCCCGCTCCTATGCAATAGCTCGCAAACCACATAGGAGAGGTAACCCACACTAGACAAGCCCGGTGCGACGAGCTCGACCCAGAATGCAAACCCCTTGCTTTCACTGGCAAGGGGTTTCGAACTTGAGACCTCCAACATGGAGTCCCAAGCCCAAACCATTCGGTTATATCTATGTATAATATTAAAACATTTATGAGTAAGTTTACTGTTATTATTATTATAATTATAAACTCACTCTTGTGTTTTATAATGTGCATTGCAAGTTGTGAGCTAACTTAGAAGAAAATTATGAAAAAGCCCAAAAATATAGATATGAAAGGAGAGAGTTTGATTATTAAAGGTGAGATTTTGAAGATAAAAGGCGATATATAATGAAGATGATGGAGATTAGAGATTGGAACAACAATTTCTATCAGGAATCACAAGGAGAGTAATGTGTTCAGGTTAATGATCTTCGAAATGGATAAAAGTAGCAGATAATATTCCTTATTTCAAGAAAGGTTTCAGACATCCACCCAATGAAACTACTTTTAGAAAACTTCTTTGATGCACATGATAAGTACAACACGAAAGTAAACCTGAAAGTGGGGTCATAAAATGGTATATAATAGATCAACCATTGTCTGATGAGTGCACATCAAGTGATCAAGGGGGTTTAATTCGGATATATTTATATAATAATTAAAACATTTATGAGTAAGTTAACTGTTATTACTATTAGAAAACTCACACTTGTGTTTAATGATGTGCATTGCAAGTTGTGATCTCAACGTTAGAAGAAAATGATGAAAAAACCCATATCAAAGGAGAGTGCTTGATTATTAAAGATGATGTTTTTCATAGTCAAAAAGCGATACGTAATAAAAATTCAAGAGATGATGGCAATTAGCAATCAGAGCAACAATTTCCATCAAGAAACACATAGTCAACTTCAACAGAGAATAACTCTCAATACATAAGAAATATGATCACACTTTTGGAAGGGAAATGGTCTGAGTCTAATTCCCAACGGTTTAAACCGTTCGTCATTCAGAGCCTCCTACAAAAGTTATGACCTTAACACTGGCAGTGCAGAGGAAAAGCAGTGAATTTCGGGCGGCCAGGCCCAAAATTGCAAAAGGGATGATTCCGTCTTTTTCAAATTTATCCCATGTATTAGAAATAGGCCCAAGGCTTGTTCTTCATGGAGGTTCTAGCACTTTAGACTACTTTGAGAGCAAAAGCTAAGGAGAATTAGTGGAATTCCTTCTTCTCTTTTCTTCTATTTCTTTTCATGTTTTTGAAAGTTCGTGTTGAGTCATTTGTAATGACCACTGGCCATGAGTGGCTGATTTCTGTCTTCGCTAGGATTATGGTGAAACTTTTCATGATTGTTATGGATAAAATTTATTCTTTGAATTAATTTACATTCTTGAATTATTTATTCAAGATTATGAGCTTAATCATTCGATAGCCTAATCAACTCTCAAATACTAGCTGTGAACCCTAGGTTTGATGGCAACCCTAGTACACAAGTCTCAGACCCTTCACAAGATCACATGCTAAGGAGTTAATAAACTTACAAGCTTATGCAATGAAGATAGATGCCCCCGAAGAGCCTTGGTGGAACCCTTGGAGGAGCCTTGGTAGAATCCTATGACGATGTACGTCTTGCAATTTTATAGAAGATGAGGGAGCTTAAGTACCCAGTGATGGAACCACCAAAAAGGACCAAACCTGAGTTAAAAGGCTGCAGCAACTGTGCAGAATACAGTTATCAGCAACATCGATCGGGATCACGAAGGAGCCAGCAACTTCCACGATAGGAGTGTTGTCAAAGGCACGCTTAAGCCCTGAAGCGAGGCTCAAAATATGTTGAGCGCTTCGCCTCGCTTAATGTGTGCTTATGTGTTGTCATCAAGGCTCTAAGACATTTTTCCTTGCCAATGAGTGTTTTCTGATGAGGCTTACACTAAATAATTGATATTTTACTTTCTCATAAATAAATAAAAATCAAATTCGTTCTCCATATATTTGTTATTTGTGCTTATAATTATTAGTCTTGGACTCCAACATATATATTTGTATTTTTTTCTCCATTTGCGCCTTTCTTCGTGAGATCGCACGTTCAAATCCCAATGGAGGCAAAAATACTAGGTGATTTCTTCGCATCTAGCCAAGCTTTAGTGGACAAAGTTACCCGGTACCCATGCTAGTGAGAGATAGCAGGTACCCCATGGAATTAGTCGCGCGCAAGCTAACCCGGACACCACGGTTATCAAAAAAGTAATATACCCTAGATCTTGTGAATTTTTTAAAAGTGTGCAAGTTTGTTTTTATTGCTATTTGTTAATTTATTTCTTGATTTTAGTTATAAGTTTAGATTTAATTATTTAAATCACCTAAAATTATATTGATTTTTAATTTTCCCTTAATAACTAGAAAATCTTTAGTCTCTATAGTTTAGTTAATTAATTTCAAGTCCTCAGCGGAAAAATACTCTAATCATATTTTATTAATTGAGCAAAACTACGTATACTTGTGTGTGCATACTCTACTCAGACTTCATTACTTGAGCGACCACATATCCTTGTTTGTGCATTTTGGAGCAACACTACCCGCCTAGTGTTTCAGAGCATTAGAAACGGTAAAGAACTAGATGAAGAAGAAGATAAAGAAGAAAAGAGAGGAAATAAACTGATCGAGTTGATCGAGTTAGAACCTGACTAAAGACAGAGGCTCCGTCATAGAAACATTGGCAAAAGAAGAGGCTGGAAACACAAAACTGGAATGTCCAAACAACTTTCATAACTACATGCAGTAGTTCTCATACCATGCTTTTATCATAGACTAGACTAAGTCATCAGAACATCAGCAAACATTGTGAGCCACTACAGAAAATTTAACCCTTATGCAAGGAGAAGCATCCTGCTGCTAGCAGACCCTCAATTTTGCATGTAACAAATAACAAAGAAGATGGTACAATTTCAGATTCAGACATGTAACAGCCAAGAACGAAAAGTTATACCTGTTCAAGATCCTCAGACAGTTTCTTCCTATCACTTTCATTTTTCGCCTCACGTTTCTCCAGTTCTCTACCTCGTAGCTCAAGCTCTTTCTTTTGAGATTCCAATTGCAATTTCAACTTTTCATGATCATTAAATATCTTCTGGAAATGATCACGTGCGCTTGACTGGATTTTTCTTATCTCTGCTCATAAAACAAATGCAAGGACATGAAGCATTATAGATAACAAGAGTTTGTAATAGCATATACGGACTCCTAACCTTCATTGTAAGCTTGATGCAGTTTATCTTTCTCTTCAACCAATTGTTTCAAAGACTGTGAAGTCTCCTTAAATTTGTCTGCCATCTCCTTTAGGTGTAACTTCTTGACTTCAATAACATTTGTCAAATTAGAAACGAGCTTGTTCGTCTTCCGAGCTTCTTCTTCCATGATATCAGAAATGGTTCTAAGGTCTCCAACCTTGCGGAGATTTTCACCAATGATATTAATAGCTTTATAGTCATCGGCACGAGCAATCCAAGCATACAGATCAGAGTTTTTACAATGGTTGACTTTCCAGTCCTTCTTGCCATGATGGTCAGCCTCATAAGCCTTCTCATATGCCATTGCATTACCAAATCCGGACCAGTCTTTGTTGAATTCAACAAGAGCAGTACCAGAATGGCCTTGGTAATTCCACAGAGGACGTACCCGTGTAGGGTTGAAACCTCTCCTTGTCAATTGATCCCTCAGCTTAGAACCACTTTCTCCCACATTGCGTCCATCCTTGAATTCAGTGGGAATGTTCACAACAATCCCAATCCAAGGCCAGACAAACATCTCATCACGGTCATGATCCGCAAGAGGGTCAGTTTGAGAATCTGGCTCGGCATCAGGTTTAGATGAATCAGCAGCAACTGCAGCATCAGTTTCCAAGTACTTTGCCAACCCAAGATGATTCGCCTTTTCTCTTGCAGTTCTCTTATTAGAGCTACAGCTTCCCACCCCACTTGCATGCTGTATGAGTTCCTTGTACAAAAAGTCACGCTTTCTTTTCTTTGGACAATAGGGGCAAGTGTATGCCACATCTGATATCTTAAGAGAATGACTTCCGCTCTTCAAATCTTCATAAGATTTTTCTCCATATTCTTCGATCTCTGATTCACTTATATCAGTGTCTTCCCCGGAGCTATGATCCATAGAACTCCCCTTCTTGCAAGATTTGAGTGTACAAGAATGACACCTGGATAATAAAAACAAATAACCTCATCAATTGTAGGTGAAAGTCAGCATCTTAAAGTATACCAGCTCAGGGGTATTTGAACCACACATTAGTTCAGCTTACTTAACCCTTCAATCCCGGCCCCTGTCAAAGGAGATACAGAGAGGCTAGAGGCATGAATAGTAGTTGACAAATGAAGCATGTAGAAGCAAAATGTTATATGGAAATTTCTCACATGAAGTGTCTGCTATCAAAGGTTTTGATATTCCCATTAAAAGAAATGTTTATTAAATTTTGATACACTTAGTTTCATTTACAACAATTCATGGAAGAATGAACCAATCAAAAGACTATAACAAGAACTCTTGACAGTCAATAAGCACCAATTTCTTGGAAGGAGAAGAAAATGTAGAACTCATCCCAGTAAGATTTACCTTACATGATAAAGTTCATCCCCTGCCCTCAAGTTCAGAAACATAATTATGTGCAAATAAAGTAAGATATACAGTCATTTTTTACCTTACAAATACAAACCACTTGCACAATGAAAATAACTAATATTACTTTGAAGTTCTCCCCAATAGCTACCCATACAAAGACCTAGAAATCAACACTAGTATAGGCAGTTTTTGACAGATATTATACATGCACAATAAAAGGAAGCAGGTTTACTTTGAAGGTTCTCCACAATACACCCATACAAAGACCTAGAAATCAACAGTAAAAAATTCGCAGTTTTTGCCAGCAATGGAATACTAGAAAACAGGATTACAGATATTAATATAGGGTATTTTGTGCTTCCTGTTTTACCTTTTTCACCACAACATTCTTTGTTCACGATCAAAAACTTACAAGTTGAAGGAGAATAATCAGGATGATAATGCATGGAGGTCAATCGCAATAATTACACCCTAACCGGACTCAAAAAATAAGTGATTATCCGGAAATAGCTTCCATACATGTCCAATTTTAGCTTCAAACTCATAAATGAAGACATTTTGATAATAACCTAAACCATATGGAAGCTACATTTTACTAAAATAAAATACAGAGCTACTTGAATTGTTCATTTCCTTGGCTTTCTTCAGATTTTTGAGCAGCCAAACTACTAATCAACCAAAAAAAGAGGCCCAAACAGCAATCAAATGTATACAGAGACATGCATCCAAGGAAGACATAGCAGAGTCAAAAATTACAAATTAAAACTTTGTTAAACAACACAAAACAAGCAGAGAGGTAAAGAATTGTAAATCAGTCTCAGATCTACTTGCCTGGATTTTCCAGGAGGAGCTTCAAGCGGCAAAAGAAGGCATTTGGCAGAAGATTCTCTTGAAGAGTGAATAGGGTTTTCTGGTAGGTAGTGAGCGAGCTTAGTAAATTGGGTTTTGCTGAGCACAGACAAAAACACAGATTTGTAGTCACTTAGTTCCAATTTATATGAGAAAAGAAAAACAATAAATTTATATATTTAATTTAATATAATAATATAAGTTTAAAATGTCTATTTTATACTCTTTAAAATAATTTATAATCACACAATATTAATGAGGAAAAAATGTTTTTTGGAAAATAAGTGTTTGACAAATCAGTAAAACTGTTTTTAAATGGAAGCACAAGTAGTTTTTATGTTGGTGGGAAGAAGCTAAAAATTCAAAAAAATATTTTTTTCAAGACTAAAATATTTCTTCTATATATACATATTATCAAAATATATCTTATTAATTAATTAGCATATCCCATAAGTTTGGTTAAGTTTCATTTATGAATTTATTTTTATTTTTTATAATAGATTTTTATTTTATTTTATGTCTATACATTATTATTTTATATATTATTTTACAGAACTAGAAAAAAAGATACAACAATATTTTAGCAAGGCTAGAAAAATAACAATTAAAGTTTCCAACCCTAAAAAGTATAACATTGATAAAAAAAAATTGAATATGCATATTTTAATTTAATAAAAATAAAATTTAACTAAATTTTATTTAAAATATATATTTAAAATAGTTTCTCTTTATAAAATAATCTTAATATTAAAAGTACATTGATACTTACCATTTTTCGTAATTTGATTCTCAAAAGCACTTTTTAGAATGATTAGTCCAGCTCTTATTTGGCATTGCTACTAAAAACTGCTTATTTATAGAAAAGTTTTTTTAAATAGCTTTTTAGAAAAGTGCTTTACAAAAAAAGCAATTTGTGTTTGGCAAATTGATTTGAAAAGTGCTTTTGATAAGCAATTTATGTTTGGCTAATTTTTAAAAAAAGGTGCTTTTGAGAGACAAATTACGAAAAAGGGCCATGTATCAATATACTATTAATATAAAATTATTTTATAGAGAGAAACTATTTTAAACATCTAATACAAAAACTTAATTACATTTTAAATTTAATTAATTAAAATGTACATATTCAAATTTTCAATCAATATTATACATAGATTAATATTGTTGAAAAATATTGAAAAGAAGAATCTTTGTGTTATTATTTGTTACCTATTCTCTTGGATTCAATCTTAGCTATTATAATACTCTAAAGTTTTAAAAAATTCAAATTAAACTAAAATAATACATATCTTAAGAAAATAAAAATGTGTTATTTGTTACTTTTTTGGGAGGGTCTAAATCTTTAATTATTACTTTCTATCTCTTTTTTTAATCTTGCAAAAATATTGTTGTTACTTCTATTTCTAATTCTGTAAAATAATACGTAAAATGATATATACAAAATACAAATAATAATATAAAAACATAAATAAAATAAAAAATTTATTATATAAAAATAAAAACTAAAATTCTTGAATGAAAATGAATCAAACTTATGAGATATGTTAATTAATAAGGGATATATTGATAAATATGTATATATGTAAGGGATATTTTAGTCTTAAAAATAATAATTTTCTGCTTCTACTTTTGCTTTTTTTTAAAACCGAATTTTTTAGCTTCTTCCCAACAACAAAATAATTGTTTCTGCTTCCATTTAAAAGCAGTTTTAAGGATTCGTCGAACAGCCTCCCAATAGTAATGCCAAACAAACTCTCAATTTGCTTGGGAAAAACACTTATCAAATGAATTAGACAAACACAAACAGTTTTTTTTTTTTTCAAAAACACTTTTCTAGAAAAACTATTTTTAAAATAAGTAATTTTAGCAGCAATGTCATACAGGCTCTAAGTACTTATAAGTCTACTGATAATGAGGGGTGTACCAAACACAGTAGTAAGTTGTGAAAAAAATAATTTATTGCAAGATTTTTAAGATTATCGTAAATGCATTTTCACGACCAACAAAAGTTACACAATGTAAGTAGTATATTACTCCTCATTTCTAGGAAAAAAAATACTTTGTTCCTCACATATATGACACTAAGGGCCCGTTTGGCCATGCGATATGGAATTATGTGTGCCCCGAGCCTACACCCTGAACACGATTGCACTCGAGCACCATTTCTGGCCCCAAGTGAATCCTTGGCCTGACTCAACTCTCAGCGGAAGACTTACTCATAATACAATAAACTCAAATGGAAGCTTTAACTCAAAAGTCTCAAATTAGACAACTTAGAATAGTTTAGAAATAAACATTCACTAGCCAAAAGAGGCACCTCAAGTCACAACATTTAACAAAGGAAATGAAAATTACTCATGAACTACTACTGTCTATCTATGAAGCCTCTAATACTATGAGGGATGTCGGGACAAGACCACTGATCATCCTAACAAAACTGAAATAGCATGACTTATATAAATGAGGGATCCTCCGGAAGCAAGGAGGCTCACCAAACAACTCTGGAACTGCAAATGGTATCAATGAATCGCCTGTTGATGACCTTGATCTCATGTGCAAATGACGTCAGTACATGGAATGTACGAGCATGCAAGGAGAAATCTAAAACAAGACATAAGCTTGAACTGGAACTGAAGAAACAACTTACCTCGTCTCAACTGAACTCAACTCAATCCCAAGGATACTCAAACTTACTCAACTCACTTCAATATAAAGCAGTAGTAAAGATGCATTATGAAGAAAAGCTTTTTAAAAACAGTAGATAACAACTTAATGTATTAGAAAATACAATATAACTCGGTTTGTATGTAAGAATACAAAATAACTTTATTTGTATATAAGAATACAAAATAACTTTGTGTGGGAGATTCTCAATCCGACAACCATCACTATGAGCTATGTGATGATACAACGTCTCGCCCACACTGCCAGAAGTGTCCTATACTTTGTCGGGGTGTAGGACCTACTCACTAAGTGGATCCACTAAGCTATGCTTAAAAAGCAATAAGGAATCATCTAAAAAATATGACCCTTTCTACCCACGTTGGCTATATGGTTTATGAGGACTTTGAGTTATACGAACTCGTCCCCATATCAGTGCTCAATACTACTCCCAAAATATAACTTAGCTCATATGTTTAAAAATATTTCTCTTCCTCTAGTTTGAGATAATTACTCAAAAGATTTCTCTAAAAAGAGATAGTACTCAAAACTCATCTTAAACTCCTTTGGAAATCATAGTTTCCTCCTCTTTTAAATGTAAAAACATTTACTCTTGGGAATACTTAGTTCTCATATATTCATTTTGAAAAATGAACTCAATTCTACTCATTCTCATACTCAAGTACTCAAGTACTCAAGTCTTAAAACAAGTTTAAAAAGTTTGCAAAAAATTTCTCAAATGTCTCGAAAGAACTCTCAAGAATTAACTCTTAACTCTACCTTGAATTTGAATTATGAATTCAAGGGTTATGATTAGGATGTTTAGGATCTCTCAATGATTACTGGAGTTTAGATAGTTGATCACAAGAAATGAGTGAAGACACAAACTTGAGGTCACTGGCGTGACGCGAGAGAAAGATTAAATATTTGGTCGTGAATTAATTTTTGAGACAGAGGACTCCGTATCCTCTCCGCGATGCGGAGAGGGAGTGCTCGAATGGGTACTAGAAATCTGAGGCGCCTCCGCGACACGGACCTGAGCACATAATCTTGTCCAATCTTTTCCTTCTCTCCCAAACTCGATTCAACTCAAACCCACTACAAATCTAAGGTCAAAATTTATGAATTCTTATAACCCAGAACAATTTCAGCGAAACTCACACAAGGAAACATCAATTAACTCAACAATTCAACATCAAGAATGAATTCATAGGTAAAAGATAACATGATTGGCATGAGGGAGAACACACCTAGCACTATGGAAGCTTGCATACCTCGATTTGGCGAAACCAAGCCTCGATTCGCAAGAAACCTCAATCGTTCTTTCTTTTCTCCTATTTTCCTCTTTTTGAACTCCTCTCAAAACCCTAAGAGTAATTTAGGATTGTAAAACTGATCCAAATCAGATTTGACCCCAAAAATATTTACTAAAAACGTTTTAATCTGAAGGGGTAAAAGAAATACCAAAATACTCCTCATTAATTCGGGTAACTTTCCTTAACTGGACATACATATTTCAAATGGGCATATCTCCCTCATCCAAACTCAAAACTTAGCAAACTCGGTGGCATTGGAAAGAGGATTTGAAGACCTTTCATTTGATATCTTATGAGCCACCTAACTCATCAAGTTCTAAAAGTTATGATCGTTTAAAGTTGACCAAAAACTCACAACTTAAGCATAACTTGCAAAATTCTCAATTTAGCTATTTCCAATTTAGCGCTTTCTAAATTTAGCTCTTTCTAAGGCGGGATGTTACATCATGACATGGAATCATAATATGATATCATAATATGAAATCATGAGATGAAATTGAAGTTTTGTTTGGACATGCGATATGAAATTTTTGTGTTGTATATTTTCTCATAAACATAAGAATCCATAAGTTGTAAAACTATTAAAATAATCCCAATTATTTATTCAATCTTACCAAATAAACAAAAAATTATAAAATCGCATAATTAATTATTACAAAACTATTTGTTCTCCACTTATGTAACTTTTTCATCTTGATCAAACTTTAATTCAATAAAAAAAATTGAATATAAATTGTAGTGTACTAGTCTTTAATATAATTCTCCAATAGTACGAACAATCTCCTCACATTGAACTTGCATTTCTCGATCATATGACCGCGAAGATGTACCAACATTGTTACTTTCAGTCATTTGTTGGTCAATATCATCTGCAACTATATTTTCATGCTCATAGATCATAAATATTTCATCACTCTTTTGGTATTCTTGCAAATAATTATGTAACACTACACAAGCTATGCCAATTTTCACTTGTTACTATCATAATGATACATGTATTGTTTCACTTGTGTGCAATTACACATTTTCAATGCATTAATTTCGTGCTAAAATAAAATATATTGGAAGTAGTGATTATCAAACATACATATCATTTTTTTCCTTTTTCATATTAAATTATTTTAAACATTTTCATAAATAGCCGAAAGAAAAGTATTTTTTATTATGAAAAATCAAAATAATATTACTCTCTCTGTTCTTATTTATATTCACCAAATCAATTTCCACTTTATCATTTATATTGATCAAATTTAAAGTAATAATAAATTTTATATTGGTGAGAATAATAATTTTTTTAAAAAGCAATGATGTGATTATATATTTAATTTACATATGAAATAAATAGTTAGTAGTTATAAATGTGGGGTTGTTTTAACAAAATATAAACTTGTGGGTCAATTTTTGTATATAAAAAATCTCAAATCATGATATGGAATTCCCATATCATGATTTTTGGAGATTTTGGTATTCCATCTCATGATATGAAATCATGAGATGGAATCAACGTAAAATCGTATGTCCAAACGCTGATTCCATCTCACGATTCCATATCGTGATATGGTATCGCATGGCCAAACGCCTAACTCACGCTGCTCAAATCCCTCACATCGAATCATCTCTAACTCTTTGGTAGCATCAACCGCTTTCTGAAACAGAACACTAGAAGCAACAACATGAGAAACTCCCAGGCGAATCGGAATAATCAGCCCGTTAACAAACCTTCTCACTCTCTCAACCTCAGTGGGCAGTATGATCAAAACATGCCTTGCCAAGGCATGAAATTTACCCTCATACTATGTGACTGACATACTATCTTGTCGCAAACCCTCGAACTCGACACTCTTGCGTTCCCTCTCACTGTGTGGAACAAACTTGGCTAGAAACACCTGAGTAAACTGAGTCCATGATAATGGAGGTGATCCAGCTGACCTACTACTAATATAATCCCTCCACCACTGCTTGGCAGGGTCAGTCATCTGAAACGTTGTGTAGTCAACTCCATGAGACTGCACTAATCCAAGATTATGCGACCTCTCACGACGGCTAACTATAAATTCATATGCATCCGCAGTCAAGTCACCAGTATAAGTTGGAGGATTTATTACTCTGAATCTTTCGAACATATTTTGTTCATCAATGCTCATGGAAGGCATGCTAGCCAATTGTGATGCAATACCTGGCAATTCCATACTATCTAAACGGGGAGCTACAACAACAGTTGGCTGAGTCCTGGGAGTCTGAGAATTTGGAGAAACCATCGAATCTAGAATCTGACCTTCAACACAGGTCTGTGAGGCATCAGAGGTGACATACAGTGTTCCCACCTGAGACATCCCTTCTAAGAGTCCTAGCATACGAACCAAGGTATCTTGAAGCATTAGGTGGCAATGAAACCGGGTGGAGCCTGAGCTGGCCCATCCCCCATCGACACGATCTTGCATATCCCCATGAATAACATCTGCATCGGGAGGTACTGCCCTATTGATTGAATAACGTTCTCAAAGACACTTCATCCGATTCTTAGCGTCAACGATCGTTAGTCAGTATATAACCCAACTAAATGAGTTGAGGTCGAATACCACAGAGAGCGGTACGTGTTTGAGAATCAATTGAAAAGCATGAATATGTTCTAATCAGCCATAGGAATATACATTATCGAAGAAAAACATAATTCAAATTATGGGGTGACATGAATGCCAAATAACAAGGGGTTTTGGTTTTAGTTATCAACTACATCATCAACAAATAACAAGGAATAACAATAATGAGATGGGTTCTTGGGATGTGATTCAATTATAGGCTAATATAGACAAATGGGTAATTGCAACTGTTAGTAAATAGCTGTAAATTAGTGAATAGGCTAGACTATAGAGGAAGTAAACTTTCTCTTGAACAGTTTACCCCAAATCAAGTCGAATTCTCTCGAACACCAATAAGCAAGCAAATAAGAACAGCCTACGCCTTAGTCCATTCACTCTCTTGAGTTAAATGTGTGGAAACGGGTTTAGGATTCACTCTCTCGAGCTGAACCCATGGCAACCCAATACCCACAGACCATCAATCAATAATCTTGGTTTTAAAATTTCTCTCTCGAGCAAGCCAAAAACACGAAGGTAGATCCTTTAATTTTAACCACAATTACTGATTGAAATCACTTCTAACACCATTTAAACTAACAATTAGCAATACCCATAAGCTAAATCAACCCATAATCACGTAATCACACCCCAAGAATTGGGGTTTTAGCTAGACATCATGAAAAGATAAAAATCGTTACCAAATTGTGTTTCCATCAACTAGGTAAGATTAATTTCGTCTTTACAAATGTCCAAATTGAAGAATCTCAAAGACCCACTTCCAATTTCTCAAAAATGGAAAACTTCAATTCTTCAAAGCTAAGGAAAAATATCCTCTCAATACTTAGAGTTCAAAACTCGAAATTACTCTCCTATGAAAATTAGATATGTAAAAGATCAAAATTAGATACTAAACTTAATGTTTGAAAACGTATTTACAATCGCCAAAAAAATGCTGCGAAAGACCATTCGGTGCAATAAGTCGGGACTCACCGATTAGCTCGACGATCCGCCCTTTGGTCAGTTCCATCACCTTTTTGCTTTAGCCTTCAGCATCTTCAAGTTCTGTAACGTTGGGCGATCCAACACTGCATTGCGGAACCACTCGGCGACACACCGACTGCTCTTTTTTCTCGCCAACTTGATTTTGTCCTTCTGGGCTTGGCACATTGGAACTTTAGGCGGTCAAATGGCCACTCGGCGACTCACCAAATGGACTTGGTGATCATCAGGCTCTCTTTCTTCCTTCTTTCAACTCGCTTTGTTCCTTTTTGCAAGTTAGTGTCCATGCTTTGTCCTCAATCCTTATACCTGGAAATCAAGGATTTTACATCAGTTATTTGCACAAAATAAGCATTTGAGGACACTAAATGTATCCAAATAAAGCCCTAAATGAGTCCAAATCTAGGACTCATCAACACCCCCAACTTAAACTTTTGCTTGTCCTCAAGTAAAACTCAAGTTCAGCAGTTCAAAAAAGATGTCTCAAAAAGTGCTACACAAGACTCAATCATGAACGCACACAACAAGACTCAACTTACTTATGCAAGGATCAATTGTGCACTCAAAGATTCAAGTTGTGACTCACCATTATCAAAGACTCTCAAGTTCACAATACTTGCTTCAAATGCAAGTTCAAGCTCAACAAAGGTACTCAAATGCCCTCACACAAAGATGATTCCTCATTCACACACAATGGATCAACAATTTATAGTTCCGAAATCAAAAACAACTCTCACACTCACAAAGATGAACACATGTATGACTTCACCCATAGGTTTGCCCTTATTTTTCAATCAACACTTGTTTCAGCTCACTCAAGATCAAAAAGGTCTTTTCAAGTCTTATAACGTGGCTGAGTGTAAAGGTATGGTCATTTAGGCTAAGTGGATACTGTCCTCATGAAATGTGGTATGAACAACACTTTCTTCCCTTTTCTTCAACATTTTCAATCATGCTCAAAAGTCACCCCATTATTCACTTTCCATGGAATACCGGACACCCCATTTCTTTTACACTTTCACAACTTTATTTCAAACTTTTTCATTCCTCTTTTCTTTTTCTCTTTTCTTTTGTATGGAGGGGTTCCATCTATCTGCTCCTCATCGGTCTCTGCCTCCGACTTATCAGCTGCTAGGTCATCCCTATGTACGTCTCCGGTGGTGGCCGGAGGAATCTCAAAAGTCGCTAGGGCATCCACATCATCCGCTGCCTCTAATAGTGAAGTGAAGTCTGTCGACTTCAAGTAGTCCACGTCCTTCCTCAAATCTGCAACCTCAACTTTCAAAGCCGTCACCTCTGAAGTCTCCCCCTGTCTACTCTCACAAGCCTCAACCCTCGTAGTGAGAGTGTCAATGGATGCTCGTAAGGGGGTTAGTGCAGCTACGATAACACTCTCAATCATCCATGGAACTGCAGCCTCTAATCGAGTAGCCCTCACATCAGTCGAATGGGCCAGGTGCCCTATCTTCAGGATCATAGCCTGAGTAATCTTGGTAGGCTGGGAAGAGGTATAAGTACCAGAAGCCTGGGAGGAAGAAGTGGGAGCAGATGTACCTGAAGGTCCGGAGGCTGGAGTAGGCAAGGATGCCTCTGCAGGTATAGAGTCAATGTCCACCTCCGGAGATGTA
>JAJOOD010003511.1:0-19748 GCA_029582525.1 Solanum tacnaense
ATAAATTGAGATTGAAATACAGAATGAATACCCAATAAAATACAAAATTGTTAGCATACAGTTAGGATGAATACAAATTAAGAAGGAAATACAAACATGTTGGTATACTAATTGAGATTGAAATACAATGCAACCCTTGGATAATACACAAATCAAATGAGGGAATATCCCTAAAATTTTGAATATTATTTGGTATACCTCTAGTAATTCTGGTTGAATCAGTCATTGTAGACAATCATATGCTTTCCCCAAAATCTAAAACCCTAAAAGCAAATTTCGATATTATCAAATTTTAAAATGTATTAAATATCAAACAAAATAAACATATACATGAATTTCTAGAATCTACAAAATCTGAAAAATTAAAAGAAAATCACAAAAAAAATGAAAAAAATTGAAAATAATAAATATATGATCAATATTTAAACAAAATCACATAAAAATTGGAAAATTCGATTGGAAATCCGTAATGTATAGAATCAGTGATTTAAACATCAAATAAAAAAAAATTGATAATGGAAATTACCTTGTCAACCGAGAAATCTGTTTGAATTAATAAAGAGATTTTTTTTAACAATAAAGAAAATTTCTTGATGAACAACAATTTAGCACTTTGAAGAAAGATAAACTTGAAAGTGAAAGGTGGGGAAGAAACGTGAAAGTTGGGGAAGAAACTGAATGGTGATGAAAAAAGGTTAATGGTATTGGTTTAATTTATTTTTTTCAATTTAAACGGTTATTGATATATAATTTGGTCTAATATAGGACTCTTTCCAGAAATAAAATTAATTTAAAATACTAAAATCTAAATACATATTATTTTATAAAAATATTGTCATTCTGCCATTTTAAATAAATATTTTAAAGTGTTGTTATTTTGACTAATTATGTTAAGTATTATGACTTAATTGCTAATTTTCCCTTAATTTAAATATACAGATTTACTAGCCTTTTTGTTCTAAGCCCATTTATATTTTATAGCAAGTTATTTTAAAAATACAGATTTACTAGCCTTATATGAATTAATACCATAAGTTCATTTGTAATTTTTAGCAAGTAATTTATAAATTACAGATTTACTAGTCTTATATGAATTAATACCATAATTTCACATCTCCCTTTAGGCCCTATATAAAGTTCTAAATGGTATTAACAATTCTTACTTTCATATTATACAAAAGTTCAATAGTGAAGAAAACATGAAGAGTTTCATTATGTCTTTTTTTTTTGCTGTGACAATTTTTTTCACTTTGTTTAACCATTCACTAGGTATGTATTTTTTCTTTCAATGCATATGGAATTATTTTATCTACAATCATGTGTTAGAATATTTATTTTCATCATTCATCTTTTTAATCATATCATTTAATATGTAGTCTTCTCATTATTTTGTATCAGGTGATCTTAAATTTTGCCCAGGAACTTTCACGGCTAATGACGTATGTGCTAATATTGATTGTGGAATTCTAGCTCTATCTCACTGGCCAGCAAGTTCGATGCCTCATAGTTGTACTTGTGCTATTTCGGGAAATAATCAAAGTCTTTGTACCTGTCAAATTGTTTGTTAAGCAAAATAATTCAATAAAATGATTATTATTGATATTTATTGCGTAATTATACATGTCTATTGAATGATTGAGAATAAATAAAAAAATAAGTTCTCATATATATAAACCAAACCATATATGAAACGATAAATTATTACAATTTGTATGACATGATGATATTATGAACAATATGTGATAACTCTCTTATATTGCTAATGTATGTTAGATTCACATGACAACAGAAAAAGAAAATCACTTATCAAGAGATGACAAACCTCACCAATCATAACAACACTACATAGGAGCCTTGGAACCGCAGGCTCTCATAATTCTCAACAATAATATTAAAATGAAATGTCAAATCTGAATAGTTATAAAGATATCCGTCAAGATCAACTAATATCATGTGGTTAAAGCTAAAGTTATTGGAGGTAACCTACCAAAAAGTGCACATTAAATTACTTGCAAATTTGGAACGTTGAGGCAGCAAAAATATCTTGAATAACTATCATATCTCAATTGTTTGACTAAGTTTCATTTAATAATTTTATTTTTTTATAATAAATTTTATATTTTATTTTACATTTATGTATTATTATTATTTTATGTATTATCTTTCAGAATTAGAAAAAAAAAGAAGGTAACAACGATATTTTTGCAAGTTTAGAAAAAAAAACAATTAAAGATTTCAACCATCCAAAAAAATGTATAATATTGATTGAAAATTTGAATATTAATATTTAAATTTTATAAAAATAAAATTTTAATTTTTTTTAAGAGATGTTTAAACTAGTTTCTCTCAATAAAATAATCTTAATATTAAAAGTATATTTATATTTGCCTTTTATCGTAATTTGACTCTAAAAACACTTTTTAGGAAAATTAGCCAAACACAATTTACTTATAAAAAGCCTTTTCAAATGAATTAGCCAAATTGATATTTTTTCAAAAGCATTTTTCTGAAAAGTTATTTTTAAAAAATGATTATGAAAATAAGCATTTTTTAGCAGTAATTCCAAACGGACTCTTAATCACTAACTATATCATAAACATGCACAATGCAACGTATTTATAACAA
The DNA here is from genome assembly GCA_029582525.1 of Solanum tacnaense. Lineage (NCBI taxonomy): Eukaryota > Viridiplantae > Streptophyta > Magnoliopsida > Solanales > Solanaceae > Solanum > Solanum tacnaense. Next base: position 2,626 of record JAJOOD010003511.1, read on the forward strand.
GTTTATATTTCTCAATCTAATTTAGTTCTCCTTAATTTTTAGGACCCGTTTGACCCCAAGTTTTATTTGGAAAAAATTTGGCCGTTGGTGTTTGACCACATAACTTGGCAATTGTTTTTGCCAAGAATCCAAAGTTCCCAAATACTAGAAAAAACTAGTTTTTGGAAACTTTAAAAAAATTAGAAATTATCCCAAACTTTTATATTTCATAAAAAATACCCATCATTTATTACTTCCTACTAATATATATTTATAGGAATAATTTGTTACTACCTCCTCCGAAAAAGTTCAAGTTATAATTTGAATGATAAAATTGAGAAAAAAAGAACAATTTTGTTAATAAATTGTAATTATAATCGAATCAAACTAATATTTATCTACCATATCTATCCATTATTTTTTTATTTAATAACATGCCACTAACCACTCTACCTATTTAACTATAGACATGCCTCTTTGCGTAATATAATTGAAAAAATATTTGGTGCGTGAAAAAGTTGATTCAGAATACTACGACAAGTCATGAACAACTATGAATTAGACAACTTTCGCACTCGAACTCTCCTACTGTGTGATGTGTGTGCTTTCAAGCAATAAGACTGCTTGCTAAACCACTGCTGACGAAGGGCCCGCAGATGAAAATAGTAGTTGCTTGTGCCGTATTACATAATTTTTTGCGTGAAAATCAAAGTAGTGATGAAATATTCAGTGAACATGAACGTGATGATATGGTTACTGATGAAGATGACGAACAATCGACTAAGAGTAACAATATAATTTCGTCTTCTCAGTAATCTGATCTTGAAATGAAAGCTTGTCGGGAAGAGATTGTTCGTAGAATGTGGGAAGATTATATAAATGAATAGTTTATTACTACCTCCTCCGGAGGTTGTTATAATTATAACTGAATCAATGACAAGTTTGAATATGCATTAATGTATTGCTCTTGCCTATATTGTTATTTTATTGTTGATGGTTGTTATCAATTATGTTATAAGGTTATTTTTAATTGAACATATTCATTATAAATAGATAATACAAACTTATGGGTATTTTTAATAGTTTTTAGAACTTATGGGTATAAATCATATTTTTTGAAATATTTTTGGAGAAACTTGAAGCCAAACACATGATGTTAACTTGAGAAAAACTTGGCTCAAATATTATTTGGCAAAAATATTTAGAAACTTGGGGTCAAACGCTAGCTTAATAAAAATAGAGAAAATTATCAAATGCCCCCCTCCCCCCCAATCTATTACGGATACTCAATTACAAACTTAAACTTCACGGGGATCCTATAACCCCCTGAACTATTTAAAACTGGAATTATTATCTCCCTAAATGCTTATGTGGCAAAATGAGTGTATTTCACTCTCCCTGAGAGAGTGAGCACCGAAAATAAATATAAAATTTATTTTTATTTTTAGTATATATATATATATCTTTTTTTTCTTTATTCCTTTCTTTCTTCTTAATAGAAATCTCTTTCTTCTTTGTGACCAGATCTATCCATCTCCCGTTATTTCTACGTCGTTGCCGACACTGCTATCTTCACTGGATGTACCATATAATTTTTGTATTCCTCTTGATTCAAATTTGTGTATAGAATTAGGATTTTTTGAAAATCAACTCTTTATAGATATTATTGGAGTTGTTAATCATCCTTGTACATGGTCAACCCACTAAGTTGATTCGGTTGGCAAATTCTTATTTTGGTTCTTTGAAGGTCCAAATTTGTAATTTTAATTCAAACCAACGAAGAATTTTAAATTTTCGATGAAACCCAAATTTGATTTTAAGAATAAAAATGTTTTTGGCTATGGCGATTGAAAACAACAATGGAGTGCTTGTTTGTACCATCAAGTGGCCTAAGATCTGCATCTCGATATGTTCACATGGTCGAAAAGTTTTTCCAAGCGGGCTTGCCAAATTCAACTTTCCTTCATTGTTATGTATTCATTAACTCCGATTTGAAAAATTTGACATATGCATTCATGAAAATAATCTTAATACCAATCAAGTAATGGGCGAAATGACAAATGTGAGTCAAAATCCTTGCCGACCTTCTCCTTTTCAAGATTGTAGTGATCGGTTGACCTTTAATTTGATGTTTATAGTAATGGAGAAAATGGTGAAAATATTTTTGGGTCGGAAGAGATGGTGAAAAAATTGAAGAAAAATGTTTTTTAATGGATTTTCCATGTATCAAACGTGTGAGTTTCACCCATCAATATAAATGTGGTTGTGACTTTTTAAGGATACAATAATTTCGATTTTAAATAATTCAGGGAAATGATAGGACCCCTATGAAATTAAAATATGTAGTTGAAAATTCAATAATAGATTAAGAGAACATTTGACATTTTCTCGTAAAAATTAGAAGAAAGGTATGAATAATGTGATGGTAGAATTTGGTGAGTTTCATTTTGAGAAGGTCAAGTTGGGTTGGTGTTACCGGTTATAACCGGTTTGAACAAAATGATCGCACGCAGATCGATGCACTTGGGGATATGGGAAGTCTTTTGTCATTTTGTTAATGTGTAATGCTAAATGACCAGAAAATTTGATTTGAATTTAGTTCGAAAATTTAAAAAATGTATAATATCTTTTTTATTTTAAAACAAACTGATCTTTTTAACATTTTTAGTTAAAAAGTATTAAAATTAAAAGGGTAAAAATATTTTTAAAAGGTAAAATAACATAGATAAAAATCATTCTGGCCAAATTCTTGTCAAAATGATTTTTCCTTTGTTAATATTTTATTTGCTCACAAAATTACACCATTATTTAATTCTTGAATATACAATACGTATTTATGACTTTACTGTATCAAACTATCAATAGTGTTGTTGATAAGAACACCACTAATGCAAGATAAATAAATAATTTAAGGGCTAATAAACTATTATTCCCTTTATTATTTGGAAATTTAATTAAAACGTCAAACTTTTGATTCTATTGCTTACGAGCATTCAAAAAAAATATTATTAACCATTTCACTATCCAATTATTACGTGTTATATGTTAAAACTAGGTTGTTGCTCCATATTAAGAGGTAATATACTTTTAGAAATAATTTATATATATTATTGTTTGAACCAAATTTTAAAGTGATAGAAAATAAATCAATCATAAATAAAATATGAAGAAACAAGAATATTATTAATTAATCAGCCATAGTAGCGTATTTTTCAAACTATGATGATGTAGATCTCTTTGAGATTTTATGTGAATATTTCATGAATTGCAGAATATTCGAGATGTCTCTTTAAGGAAATATAATACTCTTTATATAGACATAATAGTGTAACCTCTAAAAATCATAACTGAAATAGAACACGTCTTATAGAATTCCACAAAATTACAATATCTACATGCATATTATTAAAATAAAAGACAAAACATACACGTTTTAATAAATTAATGATTAAATGTGTTAAGGTATATCATATAAACAAAAGAAATTGGAATTTATCGCTAATTGGGTGGCCAAAAGTACTAATTGTTAAAATTCCTTTTTTTTTTTTTATGATATACCTTAATACATATTTATTTATTCTAATTTTTGTTTTCGTGATATTCCTTGAGTCGTTTTTGTTTATTCCAACTACATACATCATTTATATTCCAAATTTTATTTTCAGTTACATTAGGAAAATGTGATTTAGTTGGTGCATCAACACTAACATTTTCTCTACAATTCAAAATAAAATGTTAAAAGACAATCCTTCCATCAGAGAATTATGATGGATCAAGGATTACTTGGAAAAGATTTGTTCGAATTATAATCACACTATCATTATAGTTAATTTTTATATAGTTAATTAGTTTAATCTATAAAACTGTGTAGATTTTATGTTGAGTTATTTACTGTTATTTTCTTTCATATGGTATTGTTTTGTATTTTAGACCTTAATATATTTCTCTTAGATGAATGTATTTGTAATCTTTTAGTCTTTTATGACTTGTTAAACGTGATCTTGGATTGTAATTTACCTTTTGTTGTATTTTTAAGGTTATTTTCTACATTATTTTTGTTAAACTTATTTTAATTACATTAGATTTTATCACATTTGATTATTGCATTTTGAATTGCTTGATGATTTGCATCATCATGGCTTTTAAAAATAAATTAGATAGTGACAATATATCTAAATCCTATTCGGTGAGATAGGTCATGTAGTCGAGGTTATCAAAATTCAAAGCTCAAAGAGAGACATATATGACTTAGAAAAGATTGAACAGTAAAGGAGTAAAGTTAGTCTTCTGCCTATGAATGCAACAAAATCCAGTACCTTTGACATAGATCTTTTATTTGTGTTAAAAATTATTTATAAATAATTTATTAAAAAAATATAATAAGGTTCTATTCCAGAATTTATAAACTCAAAATTCTAGTATCGTCTTTAGTATTGTATGAAGCATGTCAAGTTAAAGAGGATCTCGAGGTATTCTGCTTAAACAGAAAGTAAGAATCAACGTAAATAACATAGAATTTGAATAATATTAAAAATTTAAAATAAGATAATGTAACGACATGTTTCCGTCGTTATAGAAAAGCCAACGGAGGGAAATTTGGGGCCGAAAAACTTTTTCGTAGTATTTGAATTTTCCCAACCTAGTCCATATTTGAACGAAATCGAAGTCATTACGGTGTAGGGAAATAGGGTGATTTATTCATGATTTTGATTACATGAGTGGATAGATAACTCGTTAAGGAAACTGTACGACTTTACAAAATTGAATTCGGGTGAGTAGAACTCTCGAAATCGATCATAACGTGAACGGTATTTTTCTAAGCATCGTTGGTCAAAGGTGTGTAGTGAAATGGGGTTCTTGGAATTATTAAAATAGCTCACTGTCTCGTGCAAGCCGCTTTGGCGGTGGTTTTGGTCGCTCTGGCGGGCCGCTGTAGTGGGGAGGGTGCCGTTGTGGCGAGCCCGACGCGACTTAAAGTCGTAAATAAACCCCTCAACGTCCTTATTCTGCACTTTTCAATTTTTAGAGCTAAGGAAGGAACATACGATTCTTGACGACTTTCCACCATTCTTGAGGCAAAAGGTAAGTTTTTCACTCCCCGAATCTATTTTTTGATCCGTAGAATGTAATAGAATGGGAAATTATCGATGGGGGAGGGTTAGAATCTAGATTCTATGGATGAAACAACCCTGTTTTGGATACTTGGGATCATGGGTATGATCTAAGGTTGTTAGAATTGTTAGTAATTCGGGTAATTAGTGATTGTTTATTGATTCCCGTATTATATTGATTGTTTGTAGACCAAGAACAAGCGGAACGAATTCGGAAAGGGAAAGATAAAGTTTCTTAGGGTTTCAAGCTTGTTTCGAGGTAGGTGATGGTTGTGATTCTATGATTGTGTGATGTATGTTTGTTCTTGCTTCATTATGATACGTGCATGTATGCGAATGTTGCAGTATTGATCACACTTGTTGTAAATGAGAATATATAAATGATGGATGCCATGAAATCATGACTTGATTGTATGATTATGAGAATATACTTGTGATTGTGATTGTGGCTTGTTGATAGATTGGTTGCCACGTTTCGGCATAACTAACTTGGATCGGTTGTCACGTTCCGGCATAAATATGGGATCGGTTTTCACGTTTCGGCATAAACATTGGATCGGGTACCACGTTCTGATATGCTAACTGTTTGGGTTTGCGTTCACTGAGAGGACCAATGATTTGACATAATTGTGTAGCTTGAGAAATGTGATATGCGTTGTTGTTATTAATATTGCTAATATTGTATATGTTCGTAAAATATACATGTGGTTATATTGTTATATTGACTTACTTATGTTACACTTAGTGGGATAGCAGTGTGATCATACCAGTACACTGTGGTTGTGTACTAATACTGCAATTGCTCTTTCTTTATTGAGTACATCAAGCGGCTATTGACAGACCTTGCTTAGAAGATCAGTGATCGTCATTCGAATTCAAGAGTGAGCACTTCTTCTGGGCTGCCATGAGTTTTCTTTCTGTCTATGTCCACATTTCGGACTTAGACTAATCTACTTAGTTGATTAGTTCATTAGTTTGGGATTGTATCCCTTCGTGTTTAGACTTGCTGAACTTTAGATGTTTTGGCACATTGACTTTCAGGTTCTAGGCATTACTTCCGCAATGTTAGTTTATTATTGTTAGACTTTTGTTAGAGTTTATGGGAACTCTATTTCTTTCCTTAGTATTTTTCCTGCTTTCATATACTTAAATGCCTTAGTTTTGGTTTAGTTGTTCGGTTTGGGTTGTAGTAGTGGTTTTCCCACCGGAGGGTTAGTGTGGATGTTAATCACGACGGTTTGGGTCATGACACTAGAGTTGTTAGAATTGTTAGTAATCCTGGTAATTAGTGAATGTTTATTGATTCCCGTATTATATTGATTGTTTGTAGACAAAGAACAAGCGGAACGAATCCGGAAAGGGAAGGATCAAGTTTCTTAGGGTTTCAAGCTTGTTTCGAGGTATGTGATGGTTGTGATTCTATGATTGTGTGATGTATGTTTGTTCTTGCTTCATTATGATACGTGTATGTATGCGAATGTTGCATTGTTGATCACACTTGTTGTAAATGAGGATATATCAATAATGCTTTTAAGCACTGTGCAATAAAAAAACAGTTCAATGCACTAAAGCTCTCATTATATACAAATTCCCGAGAATGTTATTAACTATACACTCTTTGTGGGAAATCTCATGTTTCACATTATTTTGCTGCACCGCTTTTCACTTCCTTTTATCTTAGTCCAAAACATGTTAATCCAATTTAATAGTAGAAAATTTCTTAGTAGTTTAAGAGAGAAACAATGTTTTATCTTGAATTTTATCAATATTGGCTACAAGTTAAATATTTTAAAAAAAACTAAATTTAGGCTATAATTTAAATAGTAAAAGTAAATATTGACTATCTGTGAATATTTTTACCAAATTTTATGCATTGTTCCCATAAATGAAAAGAGAAAATTTAATAAATGATATGAGCAATTAGCGATCTCGGTCCACTTTTTTATTTTTTTAGTGGTACTTTAAAAGAAATACATATTATTACAAAATTATTTATATTATATCATCCATATACTTACACACATATTTTTGTATCTAAAAATCCTAGCCGTCATTGTCCACCTCAACCTTACTCATTTGTTATCGTCAGAGTTCCTTGGTTTTTTCAGTTGGCAGCTAGAAAATCGTCGTTGCTTTGTCAAATTTTAACCTATTACATATATATATAATATACATTTTAGGCGTTGAAATCCCCATACATACCACATACACTTCACATATATTTTGTATACTCTCCATATACAGTTGGCCAATGTTGTGCATATAGAGTTTGAAAACACATACATTAGATTCACAGCCACACATATAGTAGGTGTTTTGCCATATGTACATGTATATCCAACTTTTACTTTAAAAATACATACATACATATATAGTTGGCAACACATACATCGAATTTCTGCTTTGACCATAGACATACAAATACAATTACAATCAAATACTATATCCCTGCAAAATCAGTTATGATTAAGTTTTGTATGTGCACGAATTCGATGTATTTCACTATATTTTGGAAGAAAAATATTGCTACATTTTGATAAAAATACATCTCGTTATATTTTACAAAACGGACACTAATAGCGCTAATTATGATTTTTTTTTTCAAATTCAAATGGACCTGAAGCCTCTAAATTGTTGTGGGCAAGCTCAAAATCTATTTTTGGGCCAGCTCAAATTGCAGATCTGGGCCGCCAACATAATTGGGCCTCAGTTGGCTACTGAGATTGTAGATCATTTATGTAATGACCTGTTCCCGTCGTTATAGAAAATCCAACGGGGTATAATTTGGGGACGGAAAACTTTTTTGTAGTATTTGGATTTTTCCAACTTAGTCCAGATTTGGACTAATTCCGGAGTCATTAAGGTGTAGGGAAATCTAGTATCAATCGGGTGATTTATTTATGATTTTGATTACATGAGTGGATAGATAACTCGTTAAGGAACCTGTACGACTTTACATAATTGAATTCGAGTGAGTAGAACTCATGGAATCGATCTTAGCGTGAATTGTATTTTCTGAGCGTCGTTGGTCAAAGTTGTGTTGTGAAGTGGGGGTCTTGGAATTATTAAAATAGCTCACTGTTTTGTGCAAGCCGCTTTGGCGGTGGTTTTGATCGCTCTGGCGGGGACGCTGTAGCGGGGAGGGTGTCGCTGTGGCAGGCCAGACGCAACTTAAAGTCGTAAATAAACCCCTAGACGTTTTATTATATACCTTTCGACTTTGAGAGCTAGGAGATGACCCTAGACGAGTTCTTGACCATTTTTCACCATTCTTGAGGCTAAGGGTAAGGTTTTAACTCTCCGAATTCATTTTTCGATCCATAGAACGTAATCTAGTGGGTCATTATCGATGGGGGAAGGTTTTGATCTAGAATTTATGATTGAAACCCTAATTTGAATACTTGGGATCATGGATGATCTAGGGTTATTAGAATTATTATTAATCTGGGTAATTAGTGATTATTTATTGATTCCCATATTTTATTGATTGTTTTTAGACCAAGAACAAACGGAATGAATTCGGGAAGGGAGGATCAAGTTTCTTAGGGTTTCAAGCTTGTTTCGAGGTAGGTGATGGTTGTGATTCTATGATTGTGTGATGTATGTTTGTTCTTGCTTGATTATGATACGTGTATGTATGCGAATGTTGCATTGTTGATCACATTTGTTGTAAATGAGGATATATGAATGATGAATGCCATGAAATTATGACTTGATTGTACGATTATGAGAATATACTTGTGATTGTGATTGTGGCTTGTTGAATGGATCGATTGCCTCGTTCCGGCATAACTATGGGATCGGTTGCCATGTTCCGGCATAATTATTGGATCGAATACCACATTCCGATATGCTAAAAGTTTGGGTTTGGGTTCCATGAAAGGACTAATGATTTGATATAATTGTGTAGCTTGAGAAATGTGAAATGCGTTGTTGTTCTTGATATTAATAATATTGTATATGTTCGATATATGCATGTGGTTATATTGTTGTATTGACTTACTGTATATGTTCGGTATATGCATGTGGTTATATTGTTGTATTGACTTACTTATGTTACACTTAGTGGGATAACCGCGTGATCTTACCAGTACACTATGGTTGTGTACTAATACTACACTTGCTCTTTCTTTGTTGAGTACAGGGTATCTTCAAGCGGCTATTGACAGACCTTACTTAGAAGATCAGTGATCGTCGTTCGAATTCAAAGGTGAGCAAATTCTTCCGGGCTGCCATGAGTTTTCTTTTCGTCTATGTCCACACATCGGACTTAGACTTTTCTAGTTAGTTGATTAGTTCATTAGTTTGGGGTTGTATCCTTTTTTGTTTAGACTTGTTGAATGTTTTAATTGTTAGATCTTTTGGAAGTTTATGGGAACTTCAGTTTTTAGCTATTTAACTTGCTTCCGTAACTTAAATGCCTTAGTTTTTAGATTAGTTGTTTGGTTTGGATTGTAGTAATGGTTCTTCCACCGGAGGGTTAGTGTGGGTGTCAATCACAATGGTCTGGGTCATGACAATTTATGGGAATATTTTCAAAATGTCAATATTTTGACATTTAGTAGGACCCCTTAGCCACACTTTCAATATTTATTTAAAATGTTAATATTTTAGTTTTTTATGTATTTGTTTGATGTATTTTTTATTTGTTTGATTTAAAAGAATACAATTATTTAATAACAAAAAAGAGAAAATTTTATTATGTTTTCTTCGTAATAACAGAAAAGAGAAATTTTTTATTATGTTTTCTCTGTAATTGCATATCAATAATTTTTACATTTCATGTGTTCACTTATCATTCAAATTAAAATTGGTTTAATACATTCATAATAAAAACTAAATTGTATTCCAATGAAATTGTATTACATGACTGTCAAATATATATTTTTTATTTGTATTACAAAAATATTTCTGATAGTATCCCAATATAATTTAATATGAATATGATTTATGAAATGATATATAAGATTTTGGAGGAAACAGCATACATGGTGGAAATAATAACAATCTGTTGAGAAGGATACAATATTTCAAAAAAAATTTACAAATTAACTATGAAAGAAATAGGGATACAAGATTTTGGGGAAAAAATAGCATACATAATGAAAATAACACAATCTGTTGAGGAAGAATACAATATTCTAAAAAAAATACAAATTAACTATGAAAAAAATATGATACATCTATGCTTAAGAAATACAAATCCATTTGGGATACCTATTGGAATGACTACAAACTAAATAAGAAATACAATGTTTTTAATACAAAAACAAATGCTGAGTAAAAGAAAAATAATTGACAAACAAAATTAATATGAATACAATTTTTGCAACATTCTTCTCTGACTCTCTTTTTCTTCTTCTTTTTCTGCTATGTTCTTTTTTCTGATATTTTGTTCACCAAAATCAAATCCAAAAATCCGTATTCACTTGTGGATAAGTAACCCTATAAGTAAAATTTGAATTTATTAAATATTAATGTATAAAAAAATCAAATAATATATGATGTATGAATGTCAATGTAGATTTACAATCTACTAAATATTTGTTATGAAAACAAAATTACAAAAAATTCGAACAATAGTGCTTAAAGACGAAAAATTTGAAATACATAAAAAAGGAAAATCTCATAAAATACTTGGTGAATATGAAAACAAACTCACAAAAAAATCAAGCAATACTGATTAAAAGAAGGAAAATTCGAAATATAAAATACTTGGTGAATATGAAAACAAAATCACAAGAAACTTCACAACATACTTGTTGACTTCGAATTTACTTTATCAACGGTTGAAGAAATCTTTTGAATTAATTGTGAGAATTCTTAAACAAAGTGTAGGAAATTTGAAGATTTGATTTTCTTGAACAAAGAAATGAGATAACAATGGTGAAAAGGGAAGAGAGAGAAAGGAGTGATTTGAGGTAAAACCTAGAAACTGGGGTAAGTGGGTAATGAGTTTTTTTTTTATTTGATTGGATAGTGGAACAAATAATGGTCCAAGGACTTATTTGAGAAATAAAAGGAAAGAAGATTAATTAAATTTATGATTAAATTTATTTTCTAAATTATTGACATATTGATATTTTTAATAATTATTTTAAAGTATAGATGTTTTTAATAATTATGTTAAGGATCGTGACTAGTTTGCTTATTCGAGCAAGGGAAATATAAAATAATATTAATAACATAACTTTTGATTTTCTAAAACGACATTTATTTTTGGATCCACAATAAATGTAACTATATTTTTGTCTTTGTAGCAAATACACTCTATAGTCTTTACCTATGCGTTGATATAATTCTTTGTACTTTCACCAGTACAATTGATTTTTGCTAGATAACCGCACTACGTTCCAAAATATGATTATTTATGAATTTTTTTCTTTATAATTAAAAAGCCTGCAAAATAAAAACACCATTAATGATTAAGCCAACTACAAAAATCTGTGCTTATGATGAATATAATCTTAGGACTTCATGAGTATAAAAAAGGATTTGATTCAAAGATCCACATAGTTTGCACTTTTAATTCCAAAAGCAAGCCTAATTAATAATTAGGAGCATAACATGTAGGATTATTTAAATTTAATTATTCACACTCCATTTTTCAAATTATGTTGCTGTCTAATTATTTTACTAGTACTCTACTTTGCTCTCTCCCTTTGGCACAACATAATTTAGACAGCAACATAATTATATCTAATAATTTGTACTTGTACTAATACAAATTATGTTGCTGTCTAATTATTGTACTAGTACTCTACTTTTGCTCTCTCCCTTTGGCACTTTCTGCTTTTAAAAAGCATAACGAGGATATGAAGTGGAAAAAAAAACATCAAAGGATGTGATGAGGTGAATAAGATTACTCTATTCTTAATCAGAAGTTTTAAATTCGAGCTCTGAAATGAAGAAAACTGCATTTAGGTAGCACTTTTCCTCAACATAAATCCTACACAATGCGGATCTAAAATAGTCGAATCTATAATATATTATCGGAAAAAAAAAAATAAGCTTGAAATTACTGCATAGTCCATCAACCTAATTTTGTGTTCATTAATTTGGTGACATTGACAATACTTTGATAAGTTCATATAACCCAATTGATTATACTTAATGACTTTCAAGATTAGTCTGGTATTTGAAAACGATAATTAACAAAACAAATGAGGTTGATTGAAGGGGATTTTAAAATGAGATCATGACTTACCATCACTCAATTATTATTTTCTTAAAAAAATATTTACATTTTTATTCATAATTTTTTTTTATATACTTCATGAATTGACGACCCCTTGCAATAGTGCATCGCATGTCTCCATATGGATATGCAACTAACTACTAATCTGTAATTTGTCAATCAATTGACTAAATTGTATACAAAAACATATACAAGACACAAAATAAAGTCAAGAATAATCTTATAGTAATAGTGTTGTTAAAGAATATACTCCTTTGATTTCATTTTACTTGGTTCATTGACGTAGTGAGAAACTATTCTTTTCTTAATTAGAGATTTCATATTCGAGCCTTAAATATGAAGAAAAAATAATAAACGGAAACATTTCCTCCTGAATAAAGTCATAAATTCTATACAATGTAAATTTAAAATAATTAGACTTTAATAATACAAGTGTCGAATATCCAATACCAAATCAATAAAAAATAAAAAATAAAAAATTCAACTTAGATTAGTGGAGGATTTGAAAATTGTGTCGGCACACTGTGGACAAGAATGGACCATCTAGAGGTTTGCGCTGATTGAGGAACAAATAGAGATGGCAAGATATTACTATTTTCTTAATAAGTAGTTGAATAACAATATAATATTTGAATTTATGAGTCAAAATTATTACTTTACATGAAATATTTCAAATAAATTTTTAATTTGGAATATAATTTATAGCCAAATGGAAATGGGATTTTTTTTTTGGGGTGTGGGTGCGTGCAGAGGATAGAAAAGGAGAATTATAACGTATAAAATTGAATTCTCATCGCATCGAGAAGGTAATTATTTATGTAATCAATTAACTAAATGATTATGATTTTCATGTTGAAACGACACTTAAACGTAGTTATAAATTGAGCAAAATGAAAGAAAATACGGGACAAAATCTCCCCCGTCATCTTATATATTATCTATTTTTTTCAGCATTTTTAAAAACAAATATTACCAATTTACAAGTTAGTCTTTCTACTCCATCATATTAAGCTTGATTCTGTTTTTTTTCTCTCAATATTATATTAAATAGTACTATATATTCATTATGTACAAAAGATTTAAAAGTTTAGTATACCTCTCATTTAAATTGGAGGAAATTTTAAAAACAACCTAAGACTAGAAATATAAATAGGCTCTTTAGCTATAATTTGTTAGATTATGATTCATAGCTTTATGTTAGAAAGATGAGAGAAGTGAGTGATATACGAGAAAGAGAGTTGAGAAACGAAAAAGATATAATTGACTTGTATATGTAATCGATAATCGTACGAAGAAGGAGAAGAGGCAAGGTCACATGGGACTTGAAGAAAAAACAAAGACGGCACATGCAATATTGGGTTCATCATCCCTAATCAAAATAAATTAATAGTGAAAGATCAAATTCTAGTGTCATAAAAGAACAACTAGATTTTTGTTCTCCAAAAAATAGCCACATCATATAACGTGACATAGTAATGTCCTTGGCCTAATTTCCTTTTCATGCAAAATCATATTTATTTTTAAAAAAATTTCATATATAAGTTTAAAGTTTACGAAAAGTTTTTATTCTGTCATTTTAAAAAAATATTGAGGGTGAGGAAAGTAGATTACAATATATGAAACCGAACCCTTATTAACACAAACTAAACTATAACACTTTTCGATTAGGTCATTGAAAAGGCAAATAAAACACTTTATACCAAAAACATTTTCAGTTCCCAAAATTCAAACTCAACCAAGCGTGAAACTTTTTTAATAAGAAATATGATTAAAATAAAAATAAAAATAGTCGCTTCGTTATCAAACATAACTACAATAACGCGTTGATCTCATCATTAGAAAGTAATAAAAAAGAAGGTTATTGTTAGCACCGGCATTTTCCCATGTAGAGGCTCATGTTCTCACCATTTGGAGGGACCACCTTATCATGTGATCTCATTCATATACTCCAAGTATAGCACAAAATTAATTATATGTAAAAGGTATTTAATTAGGTATATAAATATCCAAAGTTCCCATTAGAATTGCTGTAAAGTCATATACTCGGTGGCAGATTCAGAATTTTCAATAAAGGGGCTTAAAATTTGAAAAAATTAAAAGAGATTTGACATCTACTATATATATCTAAAAAGTATTTTAATCATATATAAATAATATAATTTTCCGCCGAAGGGGATTTAGAAGAACTCCATAACTGTAAGGTAGATCCGCCACTGAGTCATATTACCTACTCCTTTTGTTCCATAATAATTGTTCATTTTTTTTAAATACTTTTAATAAATTATAAATAAGAAAAGATACTCTTATTAATTTACCTTTTAATTTAAAAAAATTAAAAACTTATTTATAATTTATAAATATCAAATATTGAATTTTTCTATATTTTTTTTAAATATTTTTTTTTATTGAAAATCTTGATTCTACCTTACTAATAGTAAATTGGTGAATTTATCTATGTATAGAACTCGTTACCGACAGAAGAAAGCATATCATAACTCTTGAATAAGACGTAACCCCCCAATCAACCAAAAGAGGGAAAAAGACAAAAAACAAAAAGATTATTATTATTTAAAAAAAGGAAGAAGAAAAGGAGAAGACAGAAGTATTTGTAATATATTAACGTGGTCGATCAAGTGAGATTCATTTAAACCATTTATCGTTTACGTACTTGCCATGCAATAGATAAATTACACTTGTAGAATTTTAATTCGGATTGAACACGTCTTGTAGAGATCAGTTTCATAAATTTTTTATGTGTATAAATTCCCCATGGCTTCTTGGGGGTGTAGACTTTGAGATTTTCTTTTCAAGGGAATATATAGTATCATTTATATAGACATGAATTAGGATTTAAGATAAAGTAATTAGCTATAAATTTTTTAATTGAAATTGAATATTTTTTTATAAAATCTCACTCAAATTGAACATATCTTGTAGAGTTTTATAAAATTTCAATGTCTACGATATTCGGATCTCTCTTTCTTTCTGGTGGCCGGTGGAGGATCACAGTATGCGTGCACATCAACATGGTCACTAATTAAATTCACACTGTTACATTTGTCGGGATTGCAAAACATAAAAATTGGATGCATTTTTTCCTTTTTGTATTTATTTAGTGTGTACTTTGCTTGCAGAGAATAATAAATTATTTTCACCTTTTTCATTATATTTTGATAGAAGTGGTGGAAAAACTTTTAAACTTGACGTCGTCAAATTATTGATAGCCTTAAAAAATCATTTTTATTTCACTAACTCAACTTAAATACGTTTATGATCTGTCACATGACATATATATTAGCAGACTGTCCCAAATTCTTATAGGAGTGTGATACTCTTAATAAAAAACTGAGCCTAAACTTGACGAGAATTTAGAGGTATATTTCACTCATATGACAAGATCAGAGATGTATTTAATTTCAAATAGTCAAGTATGTGAGTGCTTTTAAGGCTATCAATAAAACTACTAATTCATGTCAAATTTCTCTCTTGTATTTTACGAGAGTCAATTTTTGATGGTATATGTGTTAGTATATTTTTTGTTATATTTGCTTTATGAGAGTTAAATTATCAATTATGTATTAGTAAATCCTTATTAGAGGCAAGGGCTGAGGCATCCAACGAGACAATTTACTTTCTGATTTTAAGAACGAGAAAAAGATAAAGCAAAGAATAAATAAAGTAAAAGAAAAACAAAAAGATATGTGTCGGTGTTGGTTGTTATTATTTATTTATTTGGAAATTTCTATGTTTATTTATAATAAAATAAATTACTATTTAATTTGTCACAGATCAAAGAGAGAAAAAAATGTATATAAACAATGAAGCGACTTCGTGGGTGACCTATCTTCCCCATTTTCCAACCATCCGTACAGCTATAAGTCAATCGCGATCCAGTGAAGTCAGACTCTTCATTAAAGAAAGTTTTATATATGAAGACATAAAAGAAATATTCAATATTTGTTTGTTATATGTACAGAAATAATAAATTAATTTTGTTTATATAGTATAATCTTTTATCGAACATGATTCGAATGAATCTTTTTACTTTATTTGGCTCCGCCATGCTATACGCTTCTCAAATTGATGTTAAACAAAAATGATCGAAACGAAGAATTTAATTAAGATTGAAAGAGTATGTAAGATGGGCCACGTTCATTAATTATGGCTTCACTTTCTTGCTTTCCCATTTAAATATTTTTTTTAATGGCATGTTACTTGTGAAGAAGCATGTTACTTCCTCGGTCTTTAATTACTTGTCCATTTTTTTTTATAGTTATCCCTAATTACTTGTTTATTTTAACAAATCAAGAAAAGATAAAATAATTTTACCTATAATATCCTTAATTAATTACTTTGAAAAAGTTAAAATTTCTTGAAAATCTTAAATTTTTAATTCATCCACTTCATAATTTATAGGGGTAAAATGGTAAACTCACTATGTCAATAATTGCTTTCTTAATAGGTGTGTCAATTTAAAAGTGGACAAGTAATTAGGGACAGAGGGAGTATTAATTACTATATTGTCATAAAAATTATATCGATTATTAGTAAAAATACTCCCTATGTCCCTAATTACTTGTCCACTTTTCCATTTATAGTTGTCCCTAATTATTTGCCCATTTTGACAAATTAAGAAAGGACAATTTTTTTTACCTATTAAATCCTCAATTAAATGACTAATTACTTTGAAAAATACAGAACTTTTCATCCACTTCATAATTAATAGGGGTAAAAACTATGTCATTAATTGATTTCTTAATAGGTATGTCAGTTAAAAAATGAACAAGTAATTAGGGACAGATGGAGTAATTCTTTTGAAACAAAACCCAAAAATA
>JAJOOD010003512.1:0-21358 GCA_029582525.1 Solanum tacnaense
AGTCACTGGATTTTTTGTGATCCAAAATTTTTCATGGAAATCCGTGAAGACCTTAGCAATGGAGCGAGTTCGTATTAAGGGGTAAACAAGCTCATTTTCCAATTCAAATGAGCCTCAAAGCAGGTAGACCCAGATTTTGTCGATTTTGGTGTGCTATAGTACATGGATTTTTGTGATCCATAATTCACAAAATAAATGACCAAAATATTTCATCGACGTCCGTTATGACCTTCGCAATGGAGCGAGTTCATCTCTATGGGAAAACGGGAGCATTTTCATGTTAAAACTAGACCTAAAGCAGGTAAACCCAGATTTTGCTGATTTTCGTGTGCTATAATCCATGGATTTCTTGTGATCCTGAATTCCCAAAAAAATGGCCGAAATTTTTCATGGTCCTCCATTAAGACCTTAGCAATGGAACGAGTTCTTCCCAAGGAGAAAACATGCACATTTTCAAGTTCAAACAATCCCCAAAGCAGGTAAACCCAGATTTTGCTGATTTTCATGTGCTATAGTCCATGAATTTTTTGTGATCTGGAATTCCCGAATAAAATGGGCAATTTTTTTTATGGGCGACCGTTAAGACCATAGCAATGGAGCGAGTTTATCCCGAGGGAAAAATGGGTGCCTTTTCAAGTTCAAACTAGCTCCAAAGTAGGTAAACCCAGATTTTGCCGATTTGTGTGTGCTATAGTCCATGGATTTTTCGTGATTCAGAATTCATGAAAAAATGGCCGATATTTTTCATGGACGTCAGTTAAGACCTTAGCAATGGAACGAGTTCACTCTGAGGGGCAAACATGCATATTTTAAATTTCAAACAAGCCCTAAAGCAGGTAAACCCATATTTTTCATAGACGTCTGTTCTAACTTTAGCAATGGAGCGAGTTCATCCCGAGGGGCAAACGGGCGCATTTTCGCATTCAAATGAGCCCCAAAGCTGGTAAACCCAAATTTTGCCTATTTTTGTGTGCTATAGTCCACGGGGTTTTGGTGATCCATAATTCCCAAAAAAAATGGCCGAAACTTTTCATGGATGTCCGTTGAGACTTAGCAATGGAGAGAGTTTGTCCTGAGGGGAAAAAGGGCACATTTTAAAGTTGAAACGAGCCCCAAAATAGGTAAATCCAAATTTTGCTGATTTTCGTGTGCTATAGTCCACGGGTTTTTTGTGATCCATAATTCCCAAAAAAAATGGCCGATATTTTTCGTGGACCTCCGTTAAGATCTTAGCAATGGAGAGAATTTGTCCTGAGGGGAAAAAGGGCACATTTTCAAGTTCAAGCGAGCCCCAATGCAGGTAAACCCAGATTTTTCCAATTTTTGTTTGTTATAGTCCATGGATTTTTTGTGATCTGAATTCCCAAAAAATAGTTGAAATTTTTCATGGACATCCGTAAAGACCATAACAATGGAGCAAGTTCATCCCAAGGGGAAAACGGGGGCATTTTCAAGTCCAAACGATCCCCAAAGCTAGATAACCCAGATTTTACCAATTTTCATGTGCTGTCCATGGTTTTTTGTGATTCCAAAATTAAAAAAAAATGACCAAAATTTTTCATGGACGTCCGTTAAGACCTTATCAATTGAGAAATTTCCTCTCGAGGGGCAAACGGGTGCATTGTCAAGTGCAAACAATCCCCAAAGCAGGTAAACCCAAATTTTGCTAATTTTCATTTTCTATAGTTCATGGATTTTTTGTGAGTAGGAATTCCCAAAATAATGGCCAAATTTTTTTATGGACGTCCATTGTAACCTTAGTAATGGAGCGATTTTGTCCCGAGGGGAAAACGTGTGCATTTTCAAGTTCAGATGATCCCCAAAGCAGGTAAAACACGATTTTGCCAATTTTCCTGTTTTATAGTCCATAGAAAATTTGTGAACCAAAATTCCTGAAAAAAATGTGAGAAATCTTTCATACACGTCGGATAAGACCTTTGCAATGGAGTGAGTTCGCCTCGAGGGGCAAACATGCGCATTTTCAAGTTCAAACGTGTAACACTTCGGAAATTAGTAGGATAAGATAGAGTCATGAATGTAACTCCCTGGTACTCATAGTAAAGGTTTTCGTGTTATAACGTCAAGGTACCACCCCTCAAGGACCAACTAAGGGCCCTTGAGGAAGACCCCTAGAAAATTTCCTTAATCAAGGACCATGGCAGGACCCAAGCCCCGTAGGTGGGGGTTCTGTGGTTGGCCAGAAACTTAGAGTCACCAAACCACGCCCAACCAGGACGGGCCGTGGGTCCCTTCATGGTCCGTCTGTCATGGGTCTGTGGTTTAGGACTGGGAGCATTTTTGGTGGTTTAGTTTAGGGGTACTTTGGGGTTTTCCAGTTTTAAGTAATATTATGTGGTGCCCTTTTAGCCTAATTTAGACTACCTATATAATGATTTTAGACCCCTAAATTAAGTCATCCAACTCATTATTCCTAAATTTCAAAACAATTCCCAAAAACTTCACCCTCTCCAAAAATTCTCTCTCTAGAACTCAAGGAAGAAGAAGAAGGAAGTTGGAGCTAGAGTTTCAAGGAACAAGGTTTCTCACATCTTTAATTGGGCATTGTGGAGCAAGGTATGGTAGCTCTTCATCCATGGAGTCCCTTCAAATCTCAATTTCAAAGATAGAAATCCCCAAAAGTTAGGGTTTGATTCCAAACTCATGGATTCCTTTCAAAATCATTTTTAATGATTGAATTATGTCACATTGTGTATAAATTGATGATTTCCTATGGTTTTATGTTTAATTCCCCAAAAACCCATGAAATCCCCATATTTCCCAATTATGATTTTGTAATGTGGGTCTTATTTTATGGAAGGAGAATGTTATAGAATTATGCATGTAGTGATTAAGTTACTTGAATTATGATTATATCCATGCCTAATGTATTGAATTCTATATGTTTTGATTGAATATGATCTTTGATCCTTGAAGGGAAAAGTATGAGAATTATGTATGTTTATGAGATTTAGGTATATGCTTTATGAACACTTTGAGAGTGAAGTGTGTATGATTATGATGCAATTATTGTGTTGTTGAAAGGATGTTCTTAGATACACACCTATGCATGAATATGATATGACATGAAAGGGTTTCTCACAATATGATGATTCTAAGGTTGAAAGGCTTTCTCACCTATTGAATTTATATGTAGACATGGACGGTGAAAGGTTATTCTCATGCATGATCTAAGAGTTATCGTATGAATTATGTTGGATTGAGTGTTAAGACATTCTTCCATGAATATGAGTTAATTCAAGACTTAATATGTACTCCGTGGGAATAAATGCTTAGCACCGAGTGGATATTGATATGAGATGGGAGCCCTCACGTTAGTTGAGCCTGGGTTTCTAGGAGCAATCTCTTGGGATGGAAGCCCTCACGATAGTAGAGGCCAGGTTTCTTGTAGAAATCTCCTTATCCCATAAACTATGTGCCCCTATAGGTTATTAGCTAGTGGATCCACCTAAGCTAAGAGTATAGTTCTACCTTAGGCAAGTAGAACACCTCTTTTCGGTGTGGGAGTCACCGGATTCCATGTTAAGCTCACATGGTCTCAGGTCGGTTAAGGCTAGTTCCCATAACAACAAATAAGAATATGAATTATGAACTATGGTTACTAAATAAGCTTTGTATATGAGTTCTCTCAGGCTTTTATGATGATTATGACTATGTTGATTATGTTTATGACTTATTCTTTTCCACTATGACTATGATTATGTTTAAACTTGGTAAATTGCATACATTCAAATAAAATGCCCCTTTTAGCATGTTTTCAAATGTTTTTATGCATGACTATCATACTTTGTGCATTTTTGTACTAACGCCTACTTTTCCTACATTTTCCCAAGTGTAAGGTCCGGTTCTCAAGGTGATCACCGTAGTGGCTAAAGCTTGGATTTTCTTATTCTCCTAGCTTGTTGGTGAGTCCTCATAGTTCAAGGATGAATGTTGTCTCATTGTAGTTTCATTTCTTGTATTTCCTTTTCGGACTATGTTTAATAGGCTATGTCCCTTTCTCATTTTGACTATTGTAATAGATGGCTATGTTGATTCTTGCAGTCTAGACTTACGCTTTTCTTTTATGAGAAATTTAGACTTGAAATGCGTTTTAACTCTTATTATTCTATTGCTTATGTTATGATATGCTAAGTGGCTTGTATGGAGTCTTTCATGGTTCTATACGCCATGTTACGTCTAGGGGGTACCCCTAGGTCATGACAAACTTGGTATCAGAGCATGAGGTGTAGAATGATTCTAGGATTATGTCTCATTAGATGTCTAGTAGAGTCTTATTCATGATTGTGAAGTGTGCCACATGTATGAATGAGAAGCTACAAGATGCTTAGGAAATTCCACTTCTTTTATTACTCTTAAGTCGTGCAATAGAGTTTAACTCTATAAGGTATTTCTTCTAATCCTTTCCCTATGGTCTACAAGATATGACTACTAGAAGGGCTTTCGCAAGAAGGAACAAGGAAGATAATGTGAGTGAAGGAGCTCTTCCTCAAGATCCTCAAGCTTCTCAAGCTCCGATTGAACCTTCGGCTATGTCAAATGTGGAGGTTAGGTTGGCTTTTCAAATGTTGGCCCAAACTTTAGCGGCTGAAGACAATAGAGATGTGGTAGTACTTGTTATTATGGGGGTGACTTCAGTAGAGAAAGCAGAGTTAGCCACTTACCAATTGAAAGGTGTTGCTCAAGTGTTGTATAATCAATGGAAGGATGGTAGGCCGGTAGGAGCGGGTCTCATAGAGTGGGAATTGTTTAAAGCGGCATTTCTTGATAGGTTCTTTCCACTAGAATTGAGGGAAGCAAAGATGCAAGAGTTCATTAACCTTCGTCAAGGAGGTATGAGTGTGAAAGAGTATGCCCTAAAGTTCACCCAACTATCCAAGTATTCTCCAACCATAGTGGCGGATTCCAGGGCTAAGATGAATAATTTGTGATGGGAGTGTCCGACTTGGTAGTCAAAGAATATTGTACGACAATGCTTGTGTAAGATATGGATATTTCACGTCTCATGGTGTATGCCCTACATGGAGGATGAGAAACTTAAAGAAAAGAATAGGGAGGTGAAAAGAGCTAGGACCGGTGATAGGAACTTCTCCAATACTAGGTCTGATGTACAAGGTCGACCAAGGTATAAACAAAGGTTTTCCAACCAAGGCTCCTCTAGTGCACCCCCAAGGGTTAACAAGGATAGGGTATCCAACCCTAAACCTCAAGGAGGTAACGGTAACGGTTCTTATGTGGCTAGATCTACTTGTACGAAGTGTGGAAGGAAACATGATGGTAAGTGCCTAGTTGGCACGGATGGTTGTAGAAAAAGTGGTCACAAGATGAGAGATTGTCCGATGCTTATGTCTAAGGGAACAGAGGGCAAGCAAGTTACTCCTAGTGGTTCAAACTCCAATGCTCCCAAGCTAAACCGCTTCTATGCTCTCCAAAACCAAGGTGAACGAGAGAGTTCTCCGAACGTGGTCACCAGTATGTTAAAAGTTTTCCTTATAGATGTGTATGCTTGATTTAATGTTTCAAGCACACCTCCTCCAATTGTAGGTGTTCAACGATCGTAAATCAGTATAAAACCAATCTAAATGAGTTGGGGTCGAATCCCATAGGGAGCGGTGTGTGTTTCAAATTCAATTGAAAAGTATGAACACAATCAAATTAGTCAAAGGAATCAAAATTGTCGAATAAAGATATCATTCAAATTAAGGGGTGACACGGATGTTAAATGGAGGGGGGGTGGTTTTAACTATCAACTACAAACAACAGTCACAACGATACAAATTAACAATCATGAGATGAGTTCTTGGGATGTGAACGATTATAGGCTAATATAGACAAATGGGTAATTGCAACTATTAGAAAATAGCTAGACATTAGTGAGTAGGCTAGGCTATAGTGGAGATAAATTTTCTCTCGAACAATTTACCCCGAATCAAGTGATTTCTCTCGAACATCAACAAGCATGCGAGTTAAGACCAGCCTACACCAGAATCCATTCACTTTCTCTAGCTGAATGTGTGGGATTGGGTTTAATATTCACTCTCTCGAGCTGAACCCAGGTCAACCCAATACCCACAAACCATCAATCAATAATTTTAGTTCTAAAACATCTCTCTCGAGCAAGCCAAGAACACAAACATAGAACTGCATTTGCAACTACAATTCTTAAATTAAACCACAATTAATGATTAAACCAACTTCTAAATAAAATTTAAACTAATGATTTCACGTATTAGGACACTTCTTCCAATTCTAAATGCCAACGATAGATAGTCAGAAATATAACTCAACTAAATGAGTTCGGGTTGAATCCAACAGGGAGCGGTACGTGTTTGAGAATCAATAAGCAAGTACAAACATGCTCAAGTCTATCAAAGAAATATATATTATCGAATAAAAACATAATTCAAATTTAGGGGTGACACAAGTGTCAAATAAGGGGGTTCTGGTTTTAACAATCAGCTACAACAACAACAAATAACACGAAAATAGCAATATTGAGATGAGTTCTTGGGATGTGACGGATTATAGGCTAATATAGACAAATGGGTAATTGCAACTGTTAGTAAATAGCTGTAAATCAGTGAATAAGTTGGACTTTAGTGAGGATAAACTTTCTCTCGAACAATTTATCTCGAATCAAGTTGGTTTCTCTTGAACACCAACAAGCATCAATTAAGAACAACCTACACTTTTGTCCATTCACTCTCTCGAGCTGAATGTGTAGAAAAGGGTTTAGGATTTACTCTCTCCACCTGAACCCATGACAACCCAATACCCACAGACCATCAATTCAGTAATCTTGGTTTTCAAACCTCTCTCTCGAGCAAGCCAAATAGACGAATGTAGAGTTGCATTTGCAACTACAACCCTTTAAATTAAACCACAACTACTGAATGAAATCACTTCTAAACATCATTGAAACTAACAATTAGCAATACCATCAACTAAATCAATCCATAACCACATAATCACACCCCAAGAATTGGGATTTAGCTAGACATCATAAAAAGACAGAAATCGTTACCAAATTGTGTTTCCATCAACTGGATAAGATTAATTTCGTCTTTACAAAGGTCCAAATTTAAGAATCTCAAAGACCCACTTCCAATTTCTCAAAAATGGAAAAACTTCAATTCTTCAAAGCTAAGGAAAAGTTTTTGTCTCAATACTCAGAGTTCAAACTCAAAAATTACTCTAATGAATGTTCAGAATAAAATTTTATTGATAAACATCATGTTTGAAAATGTAGTTATAGTTGCCAAAAATATGCTGCGAAGGACCATTCGGCGCAGTAAGTCGGGATCACCGATCAGCTCGGCTATCCGCCCTTTTGTAACACTCCAAAAAATGGAAGGTTGAACTAGAGCCTAAATGTGAGGTCAAAAATCATAAAATGACTCCCCGAAGTTTAGTAGGTCAATTAAGGTTAAAATGAGGCAATTTGAGTCTAAACCAAGAGGCATGTGCCAAGGCAAAGGGGCCAAGCAAAGGCCAAGGCTGCCTCTAGCTAGGAGCTACTGCCCAAACCTTCGCGAGGGAGACCACGACTCGTGGTCCACTCAATGACTCGTGAAGGTGGTCGTGAAGACCCCTTAGTTTTAGGGAAGTTGGGACTCCTTAGGGGAGCTACTGTCTAAGGGACCACGGGCCATGGTCCACTTGACGAGGCATGGGGGTGTTCGTGAACTCACTCGTGAAGATGCCTTGGCCACAAAATTGCGACCACCACTTTTCCTAGCTACTGCCTTAACTTCACGGCCATCACCACGGTCCGTGGTCTTGTCCATGATCAAGGGAGGCTCTCGTAATGTTTTCTTAAGCAAATAGCCAAATGGCCTCAAGAGGCAAGGCCACTACCTCAACTCCATAGGTATGACCACGTGCCGTGGTCCACTTCACGAGCCGTGAAGGGGCCCGTGGAGGTGACTTAGGCTCAAATGCCAAATGCCACCAAACCCTAGCCACTGTCCCAATCTTCACGAGAGGGACCGCGAGTCGTGGTCCTCACCACGGCTCGTGAAGATGGGCATGGCAACTGGACGGGGTCATTTAGTGAGGGTAATTTAAGTCATTTACTTTTTAAGTCCAATTAATGTGGGGGTATTTTGGGTATTTTAGGGGTAAAATATATATTGATTTTAAGTCATAATTCACAAGACTTGGTCATTAATTCACAACACCCAAATATTTCCCCAAATTCCTTTTCTCTCCACTATTTCTCTCTCTAGAGTTCCTCCATTGAAGAACACCAAGAAATTGAAGATTAGGGTTCAAGAATCCATCATCTCAACTACAATTCGTGGGCAAAGCTTCAAATAAGGTATGGAGAATTTGATTCATGGACAATTTTCTCCATGAAGCCCTACATACTCTAATTTCGAAATTGGTATAATGTTCAAAAACTAAGGTTTCTATTCTAGACATGGGTTCTTCCTAAAAATGATTTCATTATGTTAATTGTCATATATTATGGATGAATTGATGTTGAATGGTGATTTTTATTGTAAAATTCCCCATGAACCCATGCGTTACACCATGACCCCAATTTCATGAATTATGATGGGTTTGTTGATGCGAGATAAAAACTATGAATTGTATCTATGTTAACCTAGTTATTGAATTTTGTTTATTCATGCTTAAAGTAGTATTTTTAAGTGTGATAATGAGACTAGGTTCATGACCCTTGAAGGGGGTAAATTGTGAAGGTTTGTTCATGATTGATGAAAGTTGTATGTGAACTTATAATTCACTTGAAAGGTAAAGATCTTATCACCATTGTGTAAATTGAGGTATTATTGAAAGGTCAATTATACCCTTACCCTTTAGACATATTCATGTATGACTTGTCTAGGATGGTGATAACATTGCTGTTGGATTGAATGGCTATTTCTCATGAAAACACTATGAATGAAATGTGAAAGTTTTACTCACATGTTAATGTTGATTCTAAGGTTGAAAGTACATTCTCACCCGTAATGAGTCTATGAGCTATTATGATGAATTGTATTGAATGAAGGGTAGAGTACTCCTTCACACATGTAAATGCAATTTAAGACTAATTATGTTTAATTTTGGAAATAATGCTTAGCACCGAGTGGATATGGACAATGAGGTAAAGGCCCTTCCGCCAATGCAATAGGTTGGGTCATCCAAGTAAACTCATGAGATGGAAGCCTCTCCACCAATGCAATAGGGTGGGTTTCTAGAAGCAATCTCCCTATCCCATAACTATGTGCCAAAATAGGACTTTAGCTAGTAGATCCACCTTAAGGCTAAACATGTTAGTTTACCTTAGGCAAGTAGAACACCTTCTTTCGGTGTGGGGTTACATGACACCAGATTCCATGTAGCTCACATGGTCTATATCGGTTATGGCTATTCTTCCTTATATGACAAGATAATGAATGAGACTTGAACTAAACTATGACTTCTTGGTGAGTTTACTTAGTAGGAGTGGGGGTATGGGACTTCACTTCCATATTGCACAAGTAGACTTAGTAGGATGATATGGGATGGTTCTTTTATGTTATGATGAGATTGAATGTATACATGTATGTTGAATGGATAGTTGATATGAATGACTCTCCTTATGTTCAGGTAATGTACATGAATAGTTGCTTGTTGATGACTATTGATTAAGATGAGGTCCAAGGATGATATGAATGACCAAGGTAGTTTCAAATGAGTACTTCGTATGGTTGGTATTATGGGATGCAAACCATACATTGCACAAGTGTTCTTTAGGGGTTGCTAAGGTGTTGGTGTTAGCATGTTGTGAATATAAATGTGATTATGGCTTGTCTTTGACATTGGAAATGTATGTTGGTTTCCAAACTTGGTAAATGCATTATTTTCAAATAACATGTCATTTTTATCATGTTTTAAGGATTTTATGCATGTTTCCATACTTAGTACATATTATGTGCTAAACCCTTCTTCCTTTTACATCCTAATGAGTGTAGGTTCCGAATAGGTGACTTTCACTCTCCTTTTGAAGAAGACTTGGATTGCTTATCTCCAAGTTGTGGTGAGTCCGTTCGAGGACAGGATTTCCTATTTCTTAGTTTCATTTTGTACCTCATATATTGAGGCTTTTATTGATGTAAAGGGCTAAGTCCCAAAACTTTATATTCCTATATTTAGATGGTAAATGAGACAAAGTCTAGATTTCCTATTATTTTCTTTTATGAAAAGTGAAGTTGAACTTCAATTGTAAAGTTTTAAATTTTTCCGCATTATTTATATGTCTTATGTAATTATGATGCTAGAGGCTTGTATGAGACCCCTTCAGGGTCAAGTACGTCGTGTTGCGTCTAGGGGCTAGCCTTGGGTCGTGACAAACTATGTATCAGAGGATAAGTCTTTGGGAATAATATTTATGTTGATATCTCATAAACCACGTCTAGTAAAGTTTTGTTCATGAGTGTAAAGCGCGCCACACTTATGAATGAGAGGCTATAAGGTGTTTTGGAACTTTCTCTTTTTCCATTACTCTTTAGTCGTGCTTGGAGTCTTAACTTTATGAAGTCCTTTCTCCTAACCCTTTTCTTGTGATTATAGGAAATGAATACAAGAAGGACTAATGCAAGAAGGGCACAAGAGGAGAATGTGAATGAAGAGGTTCCCCCTCAAACTCCTCAAGACCCTCAAGCTCCTAATGATGAAGGGGCCATGACTAATGTTGAGATAAAGGCGACCTTCCAAACTTTAACTCAACTCATTACGGTTCAAGATCAAACCGTCACCACTCAAGCCCAAACCATAACGGCTCAAGCCAACCAAGAATTTAGGCCCCAGGTAGAGATTTTACTAGGATGAACCCTCCTATC
This sequence comes from Solanum tacnaense, assembly GCA_029582525.1. Taxonomy (NCBI): domain Eukaryota; kingdom Viridiplantae; phylum Streptophyta; class Magnoliopsida; order Solanales; family Solanaceae; genus Solanum; species Solanum tacnaense. The sequence goes on from JAJOOD010003512.1 coordinate 10,848, forward strand.
TTCTTGGGTTCCAAAATGAATGAAGACCCACAAGAGTTTTTGAGGAGGTCTACAAGACAGTGGAGCCTATGGGAGTCACTTCTAATAAGAAAGCCGAGTTGGCCGGGTATCAATTGAAAGATGTGACCCAAGTGTGGTACACTCAATGTAAGGACAATAGTCCTATAAGGGCAGGTCCCATAACTTGGGAAGTATTCAAGAATGCCTTGCTTGATAGGTTCTTTCCCCGTGAGAAGAGAGAAGCCAATGTTGAGGAGTTCATCAACCTTCGCCAAGGAGGTATGAGTGTCCAAGAATACTCTTTGAAATTCACTAAGTTATCAAAATATTCCCCCTCTTTGGTTTCTAACCTAAGGGATGAAATGAGTCGCTTTGTCATCGGTGTGTCCGATGCTATTAAAGAAGATTATCGTGTGGCAATGCTCCATGACAACATGGATATCTCAAGGTTGATGGTTTATGCTTAACAAGTTAAGGAATAAAGGCTTAGGAAGAAGAGTAGAGAGTTGAAGAGGGCAAAGGCCCGAGGATGGAAATTCTTCTAAGAGAAATTATGAAGGTCAAAGTGGACCAAGGTTTAAGAAGAGGTTCTCCAATCAAAGTTCCTCCAATTCTCCTAAGACCAACAAGGATAGGGTACCTAGCCCTAGGCCACAAGGAGGCAATAGGGGTGGATCTTCCATGGAGAGGCCTACATGTGCAAAGTGTGGTAAGAAACATGAGGGGAAATGTCTTGCCGGTATGGGTGTGTGCTATGGATGTGGAAAAAGTGGGCACCAATTGAAAGATTGTCCAACTTGTGCGGCCAAGGGAAAAAGGGGTAATCAAGCTACACCAAGTGGTTCTAATGCTGATGCTCCCAAGAAGAATCGCTTCTATGCCCTCCAATCTAGAAGTGATCAAGAGGGGTCCCCGGACGTTGTTACCGGTATGTTGCAAGTATTTTCAATTGATGTTTATGCATTATTAGACCCAGGTCATGCCACTTTATCTTTTGTTACCCCTTTTGTGGCTATGAAATTTGATGTGTCTCCCGAAGAGTTAAAAGACCCTTTTTCCGTGTCAACCCCGATAGGTGATTCAATTGTAGCTAAAAGAGTGTATAGGAGATGCCCTATCTCCTTGTCTCATAGATTCACTTTGGTTGATTTGATAGAATTAGATATGTTGGACTTTGATGTCATCTGGGGGATGGATTGGCTTAATGCTTGTTTTGCTTCTATTGATTGTAGAACTCGGGTAGTCAAGTTTCAATTTCATAATGAGCCCATTTTAGAATGGAAGGGGAAAATTCAATCCCTAGAGGTCGTTTCATTTCATGTCTAAAAGCTTGTAAAATGATCTCAAAGGGGTGTATGTATCACATTGTTAGGGTCATGGACATTGAGTCCGAGACTCCTTCTTTGGAGTCGGTCCCCGTAGTGAGGGAGTATCTGAAAGTCTTCCTTGATGACTTGCCCGGTATTCTTCCCGAACAGGAAATAGACTTCGGCATTGATCTGATGCTGGGTACAAAACCCATATCCATTCCCCCTTACCGGATGGCTCCGGCTGAATTGAAGGAATTAAAGGCACAACTCAAGGATTTGCTAGATAAGGGTTTTATTCAACCAAACATATCTCCATAGGGTGCTCCGGTATTATTCGTTAAAAAAAGATGGGTCCCTTAGGATGTGTATTGATTACCGCCAATTGAACAAGGTCACTATAAAGAATAAGTATCTACTTCCTAGGATTGACGATTTGTTTGATCACCTCCAAAGGGCTACCTTTTTCTCCAAAATAGATCTTGGTTCGGGTTACCATCAACTAAGGGTAAGAGGGTGTGATATTCCTAAGACGACCTTTAGGACCCGGTACGGTCACTACAAATTTTTGGTTATGTCTTTTGGGTTAACAAATGCCCCAGCAACATTCATGGACCTAATGAATAGGGTGTTTAGACAATACCTTGATTTGTTTGTGATTCTCTTTATTGATGATATTTTGATCTATTCAAGGAGTGAAAGTGAACATAAGGATCATTTGAGGATAGTATTACAATTCCTTAAAGACCACCGACTATATGCTAATTTAGTAAGTGTGAGTTTTGGCTTAGGTCGGTTGCTTTCCTTGGGCATATTGTGTCAGGTATGGGAATAGATGTTGATCCTAAGAAGACGGACGCGGTCCAGAGTTAGCCTAGACCCCTAAGTCCCACCGATATTAGAAGTTTTTTGGTTTGGCCAGGTATTATAGGAGATTTGTTGAGGGCTTCTCATTTATCGCTTCTCTATTAACGGCCTTGACCCAAAAGAAGTCCAAGTTTGAGTGGTCGGAGTCTTGTGAGAAGAACTTCCAAGAATTGAAAGATAGGCTTACCTCCGCTCCAGTGTTGACCTTACCGGAGGGTACCGATGGGTTTGTGGTATATTGTTACACTTCTCGAGTAGGTTTGGGATATTTCCTTATGCAACACGGTAATGTTAATGCTTCAAGGCCACTCAAGATTCATGAAAAGAATTACCCGACCCATGACCTCGAACTAGCGGCGGTGGTATTTGCCTTGAAAATATGGAGACACTATCTCTATGGGGTGCATGTATATGTGTTTACTAACCACAAAAGTCTTCAATATGTGATTAGCCGAAAAGATTTGAATCTCCGACAAAGAAGGTGGTTAGAGCTCTTGAAAGATTATAACTTGAGTGTCCTATACCACCCCAGAAAAGCTAATGTGGTTACAGATGCCCTAAGTAGATTATCCACGGCTAGTGTGGCTCATGTAGAAGATGAGAAGAAGGAATTGGTTCGTGATGTGCATAGATTTGCCCGGTTGAGTGTCCAACTAGTGGATTACACCAAGGGTGGATTCATGGTTCATCATAGTTCCGAATCATCCTTTGTGGTTGATGCAAAGTCTAAGCAACATCTTGATCTTATATTGATGGAGTTGAAAGAATCGGTTCTTAACAAGTCCGTTGAGGTTTTCTCCCGAAGGGGAGATGGGGTGCTTAGGTACCAAGGTAGATTGTGTGTTCCGGATGTTGATGGTTTGAGGGAGAAAATTCTAGAAGAGGCTCATGGTTCACGATATTCTATTCATCTGGGGGCCACCAAGATGTACCGTGATCTACCGGAAGTCTATTGGTGGAAGGAATGAAGAAGGATATAACAGGCTTTGTGGCCAAATGTCCTAATTGGCAACAAGTGAAGGCCGAACACCAAAAACTGGGAGGTTTGTTACAATGTATAAATATTCCCACTTGGAAGTGAGAGTAGGTGAATATGGACTTCGTTGTGGGTTTGCCTCGTACTTGAAGGCAACACGATTCTATTTGGGTCATTGTTGATAGGATGACAAAATCAGCCCATTTCATTCCCGTCAAAGTTACTTTTTCAGCGAAAGACTATGCTAAGTTGTACATTAAAGAGGTAGTGAAATTACATGGGGTTCCTTTGTCTATCATATCAGATAGGGTTGCTCAATTTACTTCACATTTTTGGAAGGCGTTCCAACAACGGCTTGGTACCAATGTTCAACTTAGTACCGCTTTCCACCCTCAAACGGATGGTCAAGCCGAACGCACCATTCAAACCTTAGAGGACGTGTTGAGGGTGTGTGTGATTGATTTCAAGGGTAATTGGGATGATCATCTTCCTTTGATAGAATTTGCCTATAACAATAGCTACCACTCAAGCATTGCCATTGCATTTAAAGCACTCTATGGTAGAAGGTGTAGATCACCGGTGGGTTGGTTTGAAGTATGTGAGTTTGCTCTAATTGGTCCCGAACTAGTTTATGATGCCATTGAAAAAGTTCGATTGATTAGAGAGAGGTTGAAGATGGCCCAAAGTCGGCAAAAGTCCTATGCCGACAATAGAATAAGGGATCTTGAGTTTGAGGTTGGTGATTGGGGTTACCTGAAAATCTCACCTATGAAAGGTGTGATGATGTTTGGCAAGAAGGGGAACTTAGTCCCGGTATGCGGGCCCATACCAAGTCTTGCAACTGGTTGGGAAAGTTGCATATGAAGTGGACTTGCCAAATGTGTTGGCTCTGATTCACCCAGTGTTTCATGTTTCCATGCTCAAGAAGTGCATTGGTGATCCGGTATCCATCCTTCCTTTAGAGGGTTTAGGATTTGATGAGAACCTTTCCTATGAAGAAGTTCTAGTTGAGATTTTGGACCGGCAAGTTAAGAAGTTAAGGAACAAAGAGGTAGTTTCCGTTCAGGTCTTATGGATGAATCACTTAGTTGAGGGTGCTACATGGGAGGACGAGGCCAATATGAAGTCCTGTTATCCTCACCTTTTTCTTTCTATTCCTATCCCTACTTGAGGTAACTAGTTTCTTGAGTTTGGTGTTTTTGAAATCAATTGTGCTATGAGTTTTCTTTATGATTTCCTTTTTATGTGCATGTTCTTGTGAGAATTCATGTTTAGTTTATTTTGAGTTTTCATAATTTATATATTCCTCATGTTGGCTTGCACTTTAGTATGAAAAATTGCATATTTGACTCCATGAGGTGAAATAATGAACATGTTTTGCTATATTGTGATGATATGGTTTATTGGCTCTATAATGTTGTGTTGAGCTCATTCTAAGTTGGATAAAGTAGTTACTCCTATGATCATATGAAATGATGAGTTTGGTGCATAATGAGTTATGGACTAAGTTCCAACTTTCTTGTGATTGCATTGCTTATGTCTTGAGATGGCTGATGTTTCCTCCTTTTTATTGTGTATTGTTTTGATGTTGGGCTGCTAGTCTTGAGTCTTCAATTCCGTAAGGTGTCTAAAAGTGTCATTCGAGGATGAATGTTCTTAAGGGGGAGATAATGTAACACTCTGGAAAATGATAGGTTGAACTAGAGCCTAAATGTGAGGTTAAAAATTGTAAAATGACTCCCAGAAGTTTAGTAGGTCAATTAAGGTTAAAATGAGGCAATTTGAGTCTAGACCAAGGGGTAAGTGCCAAGGCAAAGGGGCCAAGCCAAGGACAAAGGCCAAGGCTGCCCCTATCTAGGAGCTACTGCCCAAACCTTCATAAGGGGGACCACGACTCGTGGTCCACTCCACGAGTTGTGAAGGTGGTCGTGAAGCCCCCTTAGTTTTAGGGAAGTTGGGACACCTTAAGGGAGCTACTACCTAAGGGAACACGGGCACCACAATGGGCTGTGGTCCCCTTGACGAGGCATGGGGGTGCTCGTGAACTCATTCGTGAAGATGCCTTGGCCACAAAATTGCGGCCACCACTTTTCCTAGCTACTGCCTCAACTTCACGGCCATCACCACGGTCATGGTCTTGACCACGACCAAGGGAGGCTCTCGTAAAGTTACCTTAGGCAAATAGCCAAATGGCCTCAAGAGGTAAGGCCACTGCCTCAACTCCATGGGAATGACCACGTGCGGTGGTCCATTCCACGAGCCGTGAAGGGGCCCGTGGAGGCGACTTAGGCTCAAATGCCAAATGTCACCAAACCCTAGCAACTGTCCCAATTTTCATGAAAGGGACAACGAGTCGTGGTGCTCACCACGACTTGTGAAGATGGGCGTGGCAACTTGATGGGGTCATTTAGTGAGGGTCATTTAAGTCATTTACTTTTTAAGTCCAATTAATGTGGGGGTGTTTTAGATATTTTAGGGGTAAAATATATATTGATTTTAAGTCATAATTCATAAGACTTGGTCATTAATTCACAACACCCAAATATTTTCCCAAATCCCTCTTCTATCCAATATTTCTCTCTATAGTTCCTCCATTGAAGAACGCCAAGAACTTGAAGATTAGGGCTCAAGAATCCATCATCTCAACTCCAATTCGTGGGCAAAGCTTCAATTAAGGTACGAGGACCTTGATTCATGGAACACTTTTGTCCATGTAGCCCTTCAAACTCTAATTTCGAAATTGGTATAATGTTCAAAAACTAGGGTTTCTATTATAGCCATAGGTTTTTCGTAAAAATGATTTCATTATGTTAATTTTCATATATTATGGATGAATTGATGTTTAATGGTGATTTTTATTGTAAAATTCCCCATGAACCCATGTCTTACCCCATGACCCCAATTTCATGAATTATGATGGGTTTGTTGATGCAAGATGAAGACTATGAATTGTATCTATAGTAACCTAGTTATTGAATCTTGTTTATTCATTCTTAAAGTAGTATTTCTAAGTGTGATTGTGAGACTTGGTTCATAGCCCTTGAAGGGGGTAAATTGTGAAAGTTTGTTCATGATTGATGAAAGTTGTATATGAACTCATAATTCACTTGAAAGGTAAAGATCTTATCACCATTGTGTAAATTGAGGTATTATTGAAAGGTAAATTCTCCCCTTACCCTTTACACATATTCATGTATGACTTGTCTAGGATAGTGATAACATTGTTGTTGGATTGAAAGGCCATTTCTCATGAAAACACTATGAATGAAATGTGAAAGTTTCACTCACATGTTAATGTTGATTCTAAGGTTGAAAGTACATTCTAACCTTTAATGAGTCTATGAGCTATTACGATGAATTGTATTGAATGAAGGGTAGAGCAATCCTTCACACATGTGAATGCAATTTAAGACTAATTATGTATAATTTAGGAAATGCTTAGCACCGAGTGGATATGGACAATGAGGTAAAGGCCCTTCCGTCAATGCAATAGGGCGGGTTTCTAGAAGCAATCTCCCTGTCCCATAACTATGTGCCAACATAGGACTTTAGCTAGTGGATCCAATTTAAGGCTATACATGTTAGTTCTACCTTAGGAAAGTAGTACACTCTATTTTGGTGTGGGGTTACACGACACCGGATTCCATATAGGTCACATGGTCTATGTCGGTTATGGCTATTATTCTCTATATGACAAGGTAATGAATGAGACCTGAACTAAACTATGACTTCTTGGTTAATTTACATAGTAGGAGTGGGGGTATGGGACTTCACTTCCACATTGCACAAGTAGACTTAGTAGGATGTTATGGGATGGTTCTTTTATCTTATGATGACATTGAATGTATGCATGTATGTTGAATGGATAGTTGATATGAATGACTCTCCTTATGTTCAAGTAATGTACATGACTAGTTCCTTGTTGATGACTATTGATTTTGATGAGGTCCAAGCATGATATGAATGACCAAGGTAGCTTCAAAGGAGTACTTAGTATGGTTGGTATTATGGGATGTAAACCATACATTGCACAAGTGTTCCTTAGGGGTTGCTAAGGTGTTGGTGTTAGCATGTTGTGAATATAAATGTGATTATGGCTTGTCTTTGACATTGAAAATGTATGTTGGTTTCCAAACTTGGTAAATGCATTCTTTTTGAATAAAATGTCTTTTTTATCATGTTTTAAGGATTTTATGCATGTTTCCATACTTACTACATATTATGTGATAACCCCTTCTTCCTTCTACATCTTAATGAGTGTAGGTTCCGGCTAGGTGACTTTCACTCTCCTTTTGAAGAAGACTTGGATTGCTTATCTCTAAGTTGTGGTGAGTTCTCAAGTTCGAGGACGGGATTTCCAATTTCTTAGTTTCATTTTGTATCTCGTATATTGAGACTTTTATTGATGTGAAGGGAAAAGTCCCAAAACATTATATTCCTATGTTTAGATGTTTAATGAGACAAAAGTCTAGATTTCCTATGATACTCTTTTATGAAAAGTGAAGTTGAATTTCCATTGTAAAGTTTTAAATTTTTCCGCATTATTTCTATGTCTTATGTAATGATGATGCTAGAGGCTTGTATGAGACCCCTTACGCCGTGTAGCGCCTAGGGGCTAGCCTTGGGTTGTGACACCTTTGGTCAGTTCCATCGCCTTTTTGCTTTGGCCTTCAGCATCCTTAAGTTCTGTAACATTGGGCGATCCAACACTGCATCGCAGAACCGTTTAGTGACAGGCCGACTGATCCTTTCTATCGCCGACTTGATTTTCTCCTTCAGGGCTTGGCACACTGGAACTTTAGGCGAGGTATTAGCCACTCGGTGACTCGCCCAATGGATTACGCGATCAACGTGCCTTCTTTTCTTTGTTCTTTCAGCTGCTTTGTTCCTTTTTGCTCGTTAGTGTCCATGCTTTATTCCTCAATCCAAATACGTGGAAATCAAGGATTTTACATCAGTTATTGGCACAAAATAAGCATTTGAGGACACTAAATCTATCCAAATAAAATTCCAAATGAGTCCGAATCTTGGACTCATCAATACCCCAACTTAAAAGTTTGCTTGTCCTCAAGTAAAACTCAAGTTCAGCAGTTCAAAAAGGATGTCTCAAATAGTGCTACACAAGATCCAATAATGAATGCACACAAAAAGACTCAACTTACTCACGCAAGGATCAATTGTGCACTCAAAGATTCAGGTTGAGACTCACCATTATCAATGATTCTCAAGTTCACAATACTTGTTTCAAATGCAAGTTCAAGCTCAACAAAGGTACTCAAATGCCCTCACATGAAGAATGATGCCATATTCACACACAATGGTTCAACAATATACATCTTCAGAATCACTATCAACACTCACACTCAATAAGATGAACAGAATGCATGATTCCACCCATAGGTTTGCCCTTATTTTCCGATCAACACTTGTTTCAGCTCACTCAAGATCAAAAAGGTCTTTTCAAGGCTTGTAACGAGGCTGAGTGTAACGGTATGGTCATTTAGGCTCAGTGGTTTGTATCCTCATGAAATGTGGTGCGAACAACACTTCCTTTGCTTCTTCTCATCATTCTAATTTATGCTCATTGGTAACTCCATTATTCACTTTCCATGGAATATCGGACACCCCATTTTCTTTGCACTTTCACAAACTTTATTCCAAACTTTAATTATTTTTTTTGCTTTTTGATTTTTTTTTCTCTATTTTTTTGTATGGAGGGGTTCCATCATTTTCAAAGCCACGAGTAAAGGGGACTTCTTTGCAATTCTTGATTTGCCTTTTCTTTTCACCACACCCCCAACTTAGGCTTTTGGCCTAAGTTGGCTATTCACACAAACCACATATCATAAGGATTAAGGGTGAAGGGATAAATAAAGGTCACAATTTGCATCAAGTTTCTTCCAAGGAAAGGCTAAGGTTCAAAAGGTGTTCAAGCGAAGTTCACACAGGTAGGCCACAAAAGAGGTATAATGTCAAATTGTTTCACACTCTTCAAAGTTGCCTAAGATCATTTCAAGAGATTACATCATTTAGTCAACCGGACCAACGGGGCAAATTCTAGGTGTCATTACACATGGTTAACGGTAAGCTCATCACACAAGGCATTGATACCAATGTCAAACAAGACTCCACACTTTCGCTAGTGTGCAATGTTCATCACAAAAGACTCAATTTAATATTTGGCTAGTCACAACGAGATGCAAAAAGTTCACATATTGCCTATGCAACTTCATTTGGCCTCATCATAGCCGCACATTCATTTTTGTTCGATTATGAGCACTATTCAAGTCATCGTTATTGATCAAGACCGATACTCAAATTCTCAAGAGAACAACCACATTCCAACACAAACAAGAGGTGACACAAATTTTTCGGAAGGGTCCAAAAATCATTCAGTTAAACAAGGAGCAACAAGCTCAAACATCCACAAAATCAGTGCAAAACACCATATATATCACAAAGCCCAAATATACGAACAAAACAATAATCACAAAAGGTGGGCCTCACCCCACCACAAACAAAAGTTATTTGTCCTCAAATGCAAGCAATAAAATATCCAATAGTAAATAAAAATAAAGAGGTAAAAAGGGGATCCTATCTAAACAGTCCCTCCGTTTGTCGGGGCATTAGTGCCCGGTGTAGTGCTCTGAACCTGGGTCTCAGCACCTTGAAGCACATCAACATCACCACCAGCTCCACTAGGGCCTGCCATAGTCGTTTCTGTCACTGATGTATGGATCACCGACTGTACAATCATCTTCTCTAGATCTGGCAGGTCTCCATATATGCTCTTCTCCCTCACATCAATCTGCTCCTCATCGGTTTCTACCTCCTACTCATCATCTACTATGTCATCCCTATATACATCTCCGGTGGTAGCCGGAGCAATATCAGAAGTCTCTGGGGCATCAACATTATCAACGGCCTCCAATAGTGAAGTGAAGTCAATAGACTTTAGATAGTCCACGTCCTTCCTCAGATCCGCAACTTTGGCTTTCAAAGATGTAACCTCGGAGGTCTCCCACTACCTACTCTTACAAGCCTCATCTCTCTCAGTGAGAGTGTCAATGGAAGTCCGGAGGGGGGGGAGGGGTAAGTGCAGCTAAAATGGCAGCCTTAATAATCCATGACACAACAACCTCCAATCTGGTGGCTCTCACATTGGCCGAATATGCCAGGTGCCCCATTTTCAGGATCATAGCCTAAGTGATTGATACACTAAAATTACACCTCCCTAAAGAAGCATAAGCGATCGTTATCAAGTAAAGAACCCAACTTGTAGGTTGGGGTCGATCCCACGAGGAAAATGGTTTAGACTTTACTTTAACCAACAATTATATTCAATTAGTCAAATTACTTCC